>JASAND010025370.1:0-14452 GCA_030248195.1 Trissonchulus latispiculum
CAGATATTGAGGCTAATTATCGTGGGGATAATAATTATCGAAATTGAGGATAATTATCAGAAATGGAAGCTAATTATCGGGATGATAATTATCAGAAAATCATGCTAATTATTAGAAATAGAAGTTATTTTTCGTGAGCTTAATTATCAAAAATTGAGGCTAATTATCGTGAGGCTAATTATCAGAAATTGAGGATGATTAGCGCGGGGCTAATTATGAAAAAATTGATGCTAATTATCAGAAATCTAAACTAATTACAGTGATACTAATTACCAAAAATTGAAACTAATTATCAGATATTGAGGCTAATCATCAGAAATTGAAGCTAATTATCGTGGGGATAATAATTATCGAAATTGAGGATAATTATCAGAAATGGAAGCTAATTATCGGGATGATAATTATCAGAAAATCATGCTAATTATTAGAAATAGAAGTTATTTTTCGTGAGCTTAATTATCAAAAATTGAGGCTAATTATCGTGAGGCTAATTATCAGAAATTGAGGATGATTAGCGCGGGGCTAATTATGAAAAAATTGATGCTAATTATCAGAAATCTAAACTAATTACAGTGATACTAATTACCAAAAATTGAAACTAATTATCAGATATTGAGGCTAATCATCAGAAATTGAAGCTAATTATCGTGGGGATAATAATTATCGAAATTGAGGATAATTATCAGAAATGGAAGCTAATTATCGGGATGATAATTATCAGAAAATCATGCTAATTATTAGAAATAGAAGTTAAGTTTCGTGAGTCCAATTATCAGAAATTGAGGCTAATTATCAGAAATTGAAGCTAATTATCAGATATTGAGAATAATTATCAGAAAAAGAAGCTAATTTTGGTGAACCTGATTATTAGAAACTGAAGGTGGTTATCAGAAATTGAGGTTAGTTATCAGAAAGTGAAGCAAATCATCAGTAATGGAAGCTGATTATCGTGGGTATAATTTTCGCAAGTAAGGCTAATTATCAGAAATTGAGGATGATTATCGAGTTGAGGATAACTATCGCGGGACTAATTATGAGAAAATTGACGCTAATTATCAGAAATCTAAGCTAATTATCGTGATACTAATTACCAAAAACTGAAACTAATCAACAGATATTGAGGCTAATTATCGTGGGGATAATAATTATCGAAATTGAGGATAATTATCAGAAATGGAAGCTAATTATCGGGATGATAATTATCAGAAAATCATGCTAATTATTAGAAATAGAAGTTATTTTTCGTGAGCTTAATTATCAAAAATTGAGGCTAATTATCGTGAGGCTAATTATCAGAAATTGAGGATGATTAGCGCGGGGCTAATTATGAAAAAATTGATGCTAATTATCAGAAATCTAAACTAATTACAGTGATACTAATTACCAAAAATTGAAACTAATTATCAGATATTGAGGCTAATCATCAGAAATTGAAGCTAATTATCGTGGGGATAATAATTATCGAAATTGAGGATAATTATCAGAAATGGAAGCTAATTATTGGGATGATAATTATCAGAAAATCATGTAATAGAAATTAAGTTTCGTGAGTCCAATTATCAGAAATTGAGGCAAATTATCAGAAATTGAAGCTAATTATAATATCAGAAGGCAATTATGAAAAAATTGAGTAATTATCAAAACAAGAATTATAGAACTAATTATTAGAAATAGAAGTTATTTTTCGTGAGCTTAATTATCAAAAATTGAGGCTAATTATCGTGAGGCTAATTATCAGAAATTGAGGATGATTAGAACGCGGGGCTAATTATGAAAAAATTGATGCTAATTATCAGAAATCTAAACTAATTACAGTGATACTAATTACCAAAAATTGAAACTAATTATCAGATATTGAGGCTAATCATCAGAAATTGAAGCTAATTATCGTGGGGATAATAATTATCGAAATTGAGGATAATTATCAGAAATGGAAGCTAATTATCGGGATGATAATTATCAGAAAATCATGCTAATTATTAGAAATAGAAGTTATTTTTCGTGAGCTTAATTATCAAAAATTGAGGCTAATTATCGTGAGGCTAATTATCAGAAATTGAGGATGATTAGCGCGGGGCTAATTATGAAAAAATTGATGCTAATTATCAGAAATCTAAACTAATTATCAGTGATACTAATTACCAAAATGGTGAAACTAATTATCAGATATTGAGGCTAATTATCAGAAATTGAAGCTAATTATCGTGGGGCTAATAATTATCGAAATTGAGGATAATTATCAGAAATGGAATTATTCATGCTAATTATTAGAAATAGAAGTTATTTTTCGTGAGCTTAATTATCAAAAATTGAGGCTAATTATCGTGAGGCTAATTATCAGAAATTGAGGATGATTAGCGCGGGGCTAATTATGAAAAAATTGATGCTAATTATCAGAAATCTAAACTAATTATCGTGATACTAATTACCAAAAAATGAAACTAATTATCAGATATTGAGGCTAATCATCAGAAATTGAAGCTAATTATCGTGGGGATAATAATTATCGAAATTGAGGATAATTATCAGAAATGGAAGCTAATTATCGGGATGATAATTATCAGAAAATCATGCTAATTATTAGAAATAGAAGTTATTTTTCGTGAGCTTAATTATCAAAAATTGAGGCTAATTATCGTGAGGCTAATTATCAGAAATTGAGGATGATTAGCGCGGGGCTAATTATGAAAAAATTGATGCTAATTATCAGAAATCTAAACTAATTACAGTGATACTAATTACCAAAAATTGAAACTAATTATCAGATATTGAGGCTAATCATCAGAAATTGAAGCTAATTATCGTGGGGATAATAATTATCGAAATTGAGGATAATTATCAGAAATGGAAGCTAATTATCGGGATGATAATTATCAGAAAATCATGCTAATTATTAGAAATAGAAGTTATTTTTCGTGAGCTTAATTATCAAAAATTGAGGCTAATTATCGTGAGGCTAATTATCAGAAATTGAGGATGATTAGCGCGGGGCTAATTATGAAAAAATTGATGCTAATTATCAGAAATCTAAACTAATTACAGTGATACTAATTACCAAAAATTGAAACTAATTATCAGATATTGAGGCTAATCATCAGAAATTGAAGCTAATTATCGTGGGGATAATAATTATCGAAATTGAGGATAATTATCAGAAATGGAAGCTAATTATCGGGATGATAATTATCAGAAAATCATGCTAATTATTAGAAATAGAAGTTAAGTTTCGTGAGTCCAATTATCAGAAATTGAGGCTAATTATCAGAAATTGAAGCTAATTATCAGATATTGAGAATAATTATCAGAAAAAGAAGCTAATTTTGGTGAACCTGATTATTAGAAACTGAAGGTGGTTATCAGAAATTGAGGTTAGTTATCAGAAAGTGAAGCAAATCATCAGTAATGGAAGCTGATTATCGTGGGTATAATTTTCGCAAGTAAGGCTAATTATCAGAAATTGAGGATGATTATCGAGTTGAGGATAACTATCGCGGGACTAATTATGAGAAAATTGACGCTAATTATCAGAAATCTAAGCTAATTATCGTGATACTAATTACCAAAAACTGAAACTAATCAACAGATATTGAGGCTAATTATCGTGGGGATAATAATTATCGAAATTGAGGATAATTATCAGAAATGGAAGCTAATTATCGGGATGATAATTATCAGAAAATCATGCTAATTATTAGAAATAGAAGTTATTTTTCGTGAGCTTAATTATCAAAAATTGAGGCTAATTATCGTGAGGCTAATTATCAGAAATTGAGGATGATTAGCGCGGGGCTAATTATGAAAAAATTGATGCTAATTATCAGAAATCTAAACTAATTACAGTGATACTAATTACCAAAAATTGAAACTAATTATCAGATATTGAGGCTAATCATCAGAAATTGAAGCTAATTATCGTGGGGATAATAATTATCGAAATTGAGGATAATTATCAGAAATGGAAGCTAATTATCGGGATGATAATTATCAGAAAATCATGCTAATTATTAGAAATAGAAGTTATTTTTCGTGAGCTTAATTATCAAAAATTGAGGCTAATTATCGTGAGGCTAATTATCAGAAATTGAGGATGATTAGCGCGGGGCTAATTATGAAAAAATTGAAGCTAATTATTAGAAATCTAAGCTAATTATCATGGGGCTAATTATTAGAAATACAAGTTAAGCTTCGTGAGTCCAATTATCAGAAATTGAGGCTAATTATCAGAAAGTGAAGCTAATTATCAGAAATTGAAGTTAATTATTAGAAATCTAAGCTAATTATCGTGAGAATACTTATTTGAAATAGAAGTTATTTTTCGTGAGCCTAATTATCAGAAATTCAGGCTAATTATCAGAAAGCGAAGCTAATTATCAGAAATGGAAGCTAATTATTGTGAGGCTAATTATAAGAAATTCTCGCTAATCATCAGAAATCAAAGCTAATTATCGTGGGGGCTAATTATCGAAATTGAGCATAACTATCGCGGGACTAATTATTAGAAAATTGATGCTAATTATTGGAAATCAAAGCTAATTATCGTGGGGTTAATTATTAGAAATAGAAGTTAAGTTTCGTGAGTCCAATTATCAGAAATTGAGGCTAATTATCAGAAATTGAAGCTAATTATCAGATATTGAGAATAATTATCAGAAAAAGAAGCTAATTTTGGTGAACCTGATTATTAGAAACTGAAGGTGGTTATCAGAAATTGAGGTTAGTTATCAGAAAGTGAAGCAAATCATCAGTAATGGAAGCTGATTATCGTGGGTATAATTTTCGCAAGTAAGGCTAATTATCAGAAATTGAGGATGATTATCGAGTTGAGGATAACTATCGCGGGACTAATTATGAGAAAATTGACGCTAATTATCAGAAATCTAAGCTAATTATCGTGATACTAATTACCAAAAACTGAAACTAATCAACAGATATTGAGGCTAATTATCGTGGGGATAATAATTATCGAAATTGAGGATAATTATCAGAAATGGAAGCTAATTATCGGGATGATAATTATCAGAAAATCATGCTAATTATTAGAAATAGAAGTTATTTTTCGTGAGCTTAATTATCAAAAATTGAGGCTAATTATCGTGAGGCTAATTATCAGAAATTGAGGATGATTAGCGCGGGACTAATTATGAGAAAATTGACGCTAATTATCAGAAATCTAAGCTAATTATCGTGATACTAATTACCAAAAACTGAAACTAATTATCAGATATTGAGGCTAATCATCAGAAATTGAAGCTAATTATCGTGGGGATAATAATTATCGAAATTGAGGATAATTATCAGAAATGGAAGCTAATTATCGGGATGATAATTATCAGAAAATCATGCTAATTATTAGAAATAGAAGTTATTTTTCGTGAGCCTAATTATCAAACATTGAGGCTAATTATCGTGAGGCTAATTATCAGAATTTGAGGATAATTAGCGCGGGGCTAATTATGAAAAAATTGAAGCTAAGTATTAGAAATCTAAGCTAATTATCGTGGGGTTAATTATTAGAAATAGAAGTTAAGTTTCGTGAGTCCAATTATCAGAAATTGAGGCTAATTATCAGAAATTGAAGCTAATTATCAGAAATTGAAATTAATTATTAGAAATCTAAGCTAATTATCGTGAGAATACTTATTTGAAATAGAAGTTATTTTTCGTGAGCCTAATTATCAGAAATTGAGGCTAATTATCAGAAAGCGAAGCTAATTATCAGAAATGGAAGCTAATTATTGTGAGGCTAATTATAAGAAATTCTCGCTAATCATCAGAAATCAAAGCTAATTATCGTGGGGGCTAATTATCGAAATTGAGCATAACTATCGCGGGACTAATTATTAGAAAATTGATGCTAATTATTGGAAATCAAAGCTAATTATCGTGGGGTTAATTATTAGAAATAGAAGTTAAGTTTCGTGAGTCCAATTATCAGAAATTGAGGCTAATTATCAGAAATTGAAGCTAATTATCAGATATTGAGAATAATTATCAGAAAAAGAAGCTAATTTTGGTGAACCTGATTATTAGAAACTGAAGGTGGTTATCAGAAATTGAGGTTAGTTATCAGAAAGTGAAGCAAATCATCAGTAATGGAAGCTGATTATCGTGGGTATAATTTTCGCAAGTAAGGCTAATTATCAGAAATTGAGGATGATTATCGAGTTGAGGATAACTATCGCGGGACTAATTATGAGAAAATTGACGCTAATTATCAGAAATCTAAGCTAATTATCGTGATACTAATTACCAAAAACTGAAACTAATCAACAGATATTGAGGCTAATTATCGTGGGGATAATAATTATCGAAATTGAGGATAATTATCAGAAATGGAAGCTAATTATCGGGATGATAATTATCAGAAAATCATGCTAATTATTAGAAATAGAAGTTATTTTTCGTGAGCTTAATTATCAAAAATTGAGGCTAATTATCGTGAGGCTAATTATCAGAAATTGAGGATGATTAGCGCGGGGCTAATTATGAAAAAATTGATGCTAATTATCAGAAATCTAAACTAATTACAGTGATACTAATTACCAAAAATTGAAACTAATTATCAGATATTGAGGCTAATCATCAGAAATTGAAGCTAATTATCGTGGGGATAATAATTATCGAAATTGAGGATAATTATCAGAAATGGAAGCTAATTATCGGGATGATAATTATCAGAAAATCATGCTAATTATTAGAAATAGAAGTTATTTTTCGTGAGCTTAATTATCAAAAATTGAGGCTAATTATCGTGAGGCTAATTATCAGAAATTGAGGATGATTAGCGCGGGGCTAATTATGAAAAAATTGATGCTAATTATCAGAAATCTAAACTAATTACAGTGATACTAATTACCAAAAATTGAAACTAATTATCAGATATTGAGGCTAATCATCTGAAATTGAAGCTAATTATCGTGGGGATAATAATTATCGAAATTGAGGCTAATTATCAGAAATTGAAGCTAATTATCAGATATTGAGAATAATTATCAGAAAAAGAAGCTAATTTTGGTGAACCTGATTATTAGAAACTGAAGGTGGTTATCAGAAATTGAGGTTAGTTATCAGAAAGTGAAGCAAATCATCAGTAATGGAAGCTGATTATCGTGGGTATAATTTTCGCAAGTAAGGCTAATTATCAGAAATTGAGGATGATTATCGAGTTGAGGAGATTACACACAGTGATGCTTTGTGGTTTTGGTAGGCCATTCTTTTTTGTCCGTTGAGAACGCTGGTCTCCTCCATCTTTGTCAAATGCGTCTATCAAAAGATTCTGAGTACATCATTATAATGAAACTGAAAATGAACTCACACTGAAAAGGAGATTGAAACTCCGTGAAAACGAAGATGAAAAACTGTTTCCATCCGTGCAAAAGCCGAAGTTTTCCTGCTCTGGAACGGAAACATGTTTCCGCTCATGCTAACACACATTTACCTCCAGTACAGTCTCTGCGTATAGCTGCGTTGCTCAGAAAATGCTATTGCAGATTTCCCATAATTGCAGAAACTGAAACTGAAATTACAATCGACAAAAGAAAAACCCCTGCACACTTTAAATCACCAATTGTTCATGAATCGGTGCAAAAGTGCATTCTGAATAGTTTCAGGTAGCGAAACACTTTCTAATTCAGTTCAACTTCTCAACAGTTTTTAGTTTCAGTTACAGCCTTGCGGAAACGAATGCCAGATTTCCAACGTTCTCTCACAAATGTCATAACAGTACATACCTACCCACCCACTATGCCCAAATCTTGAAACTTCAAAAAACTTTTCACTGCCAGCCAACGAAAAGTTGAATTAGCAAGAAGGAAAAAGGGTAGACTCTCTCGTCCTGAACAGAAAAAGTATAGACCCTTCATCGATTTTGACCGAAAATCGCCCAGTTTTCAGCAAATTTTAGCTGGTTTTAAAAAGTATGTAAAAAATGCTAACAAATCTTCATTTCTACTATTTTTTGCCAATTTACAAAATTAGCAACTTTGGCAAATTTTGGGATAAACCCCCCTTTTAAATATGAAATTCTACAGCGGTACACCATTCGTCAAAAACGGAGATCAATTTTTTAAGAATTATTGTTAGTTTTTAAACTAATTTTTAGTTTTTATTAAGAATACTTTTTAATAAAATCTTGATACCAAACGAAAACTTTTCACTAACTAACTAACTTTCAACGTGTCAACTATTTCATCAACTACCATCTTCATATAGACGCTGTAAATGTTGCAGGATTTACTATTTTATATTTACTATATTATATTACTATATTACCATTACAACAACTTTTGCTCTCCCAAAGAGCATTCATTTGGCACTTACAGTCCTGCAATTTTTTGACTAAAACTAAAACTTGACTAAAACGATACCTAAGGACTACAAGTTTTTAGAAGACTAAAGTCACACCCTAAACTCAGCATTCCTAACAGACTTTGGTTACAGCATGCTCCACATAAATCAGTATTAATGCATTGTATTTGTGCGGGTTTTAACTTAAAAAGCATCTGATTCGTCAAAATCTTAGGTTTGTCTCTACCCTTCAAAGATTTTGAATCAGTAGGTCCATCGTCATTTTGAACTGACTGTCGTCTTGAATTTCTCGGGTGACGCTGCCACCCTTTGTCACCCTTCAGGCATAAGTGCCTAAGGGCCTTTTCAAGAAAAGGTAGAGTAGAGTTAAAATTAACTCGATCCCTTTCATGAAAAGAGTTATTCCGGGGGTGAGGTTTTTGGTCAAAAAACAGGAAAAATCTGGGGGGGGGGGTACTACAATCTTTCAGTTCTTTAACATTACAATTGCCTGCTATCCGTTTGTATCTAAACGTGTACAATTTGAATTCTTTTAGCGCCAGGTTTGTTGAGGTCAGTTGAAGTTAAGAGTTGTTCCACACACAGGCGAGTTAACGCAATGCACAACTTAAAGTCCATGTAACATCTTTATATGTAGAGATATAATGTAAGAAATAAAATTGTCTCTTCAGCGCCTGATATTCCGAAAAGTCCAGCTTCGGCCTCGGGTGGGATGCGAACCCGACGGGAATACCTCCGACGATCTGCCCAACTGAACTGCCCAAGGATACAGACGCATCAAGCTAAAAGGAGTTTGCATCCAAGCTGAAGTGACAATGAATTAGTAATGCTTTGTGGAGAAACACATGGCACAGGACAAGGTACACACTGGTGTCTTCCAAACTCACTGGGAGTGAAAGTTTGTATGTGTGCAGTTTTCAGATTTTGTAGTCGAGTTTGTTGGGATCGAGCCAACCATTGGGTTTCTTGGAAGCTGTCTATACTTAAGCTTGGTTCGATTGTGCCTGGGTGGCTCAATCCGGTAGAACGTTGGCCTAGACAGCCAAAGGTTGTAGGTTCGATCCCCACCTCCGGGCTCGATTTTTTCGGGTCGGAGGTGCTGTAGTGACAATCTTAGTTTCGTTTGTTCTTTCCTTTGTCTTGCCCATTACGGTTTGAAACGGTCCGAAGTTTGCTCCCATCAGACTGTGTGGGCTGGCGCGAAAGCGTCTTCTAAAAGAGTAATACTACAGTTTGGGGAACGAATTCCAACTTAAGCTTGGTTCGATTGTGCCCAGGTGAAGCGCAATCCGGTAGAGCGTTGGCCTAGACTAGCCAAAGGTTATGGGTTCGATCCCCACCTCGGGCTCGAATTTTTCGGGTCGGAGGTGCTGTAGTGAAAATCTTAGTTTCGTTTGTTCTTTCCTTTGTCTTGCCCATTACGGTTTGAAACGGTCGAAGTTTGCTCCCATCAGACGGTGTGGGCTGGCGCGGAAGCGTCTTCTAAAGTGTCACTACAGTTTGGGAACGAAACCCAACTTAAACTTGGTTCGATTGTGCCCGGGTGGCTCCGTCGGTAGAGCGTTGGCCTAGACAGCCAAAGGGGTTGTGCCAGGTCGATCCCCACTTCGAGCTCGCATTTTTCGGGTAGGAGGTGCTGTGGTGAAAATCTTAGACTCAGTTTGTTCTTTCCTTTGTCTATGCCATGGGGTTACGTCATTGACACCTCTCTTGATTTTTCTTACAGAGCCCAATTGCCATCGCAAAGTCATTTTCAGTTTTTTATACTATCCCGTGGGTTGTACAGTTAGAAAAAAACTAGCAATTCTCATTTTTTCCAGCACTTGCGGAAAATTAGGTTTGCAAGTTGCAGGGTTGCCAACAAGTTCAGTGAATTTGATTTCTCAAAGTACCTATGGATGGAGATCACTCCAAAAAGCTCTAAGACAGTTGTAAGCGCATACTGAAGGAGAGGGCAGCGTCATATCGAATAACGGATTTTATATTCGGATTCAGCAAGTGAAATAAACCCCTATAAGCACCTTTTCGGTAAAATTGGGGGACAAAAAGTTTTGTGACCCCATTTTTTTGTCCTTTCAGGCCTACAAATAAGGGTTATTTCTCAACAAAAAGTTTGCTAGCACACTAACCAGAAAACCGAAGCCCTCCAAAACTTACCCACAGTGTGTCCCTATTAGAGCCTAATAATTGATAAAAAAGCTGGGGTGGGCTAGGGCTGTCAATTTTATTAGATTGAAAACGGCGCACTGTCACATCGCAACTGTTTGCCAAATTTCAAGTTTGACCTATTGTGTAAACAAGGAAACAACGCCCGAAAGATATAATACTTTTAATATTTAGTACTAATAACTAGTAACAGTTAACGTTCGTGGCAAAACGTTTCAGAATAGATCAAACCGTTAATCCACCAGAGTTCAAAAAACCTTGAAAACTTCTCGCTTTGAAAAAACCCACTTTTGGCACCAAAATTTCGGCTTTGGCGTGCAGTCCAGTATATCTTCTCTTGTTGCACAAAGGCGCGATTCTTTCGTGAACACTTCAGATCTGAGAAATTTTTGAACATCTACGTTGGGTGTCTGCCAAAATCGGGGGTCTGGCAGTTCTTCGAAGCGAATTGATCGGTAGAAACCAGCTATGAACCAACGAAACAGTGGATACTTTTATGCCCACGCACATGCTTTATGAATGCCAAAAATGAATCAAATCGTAAGATGTTTAGGCAACTTTTTAGGGTCAACGCTTTGCCCAAGATTACCCCCGCACCGCTAAAATTCTTAAAATTTGACCAAAATGGGTTGAAATTCGGTAAAGGTATGTTTGGCGACGTCGCCCAATTTCAAATATCGCAAACTTTTTGGATTTAGCAAAATTCCAATTTTTTTCGATTCTCAAGCGGAACCGAAAAGTTTTTGTCTTAGATTTTGATGAAAGTTTTCTTTCCGTTCGCTCAATATAAGCTAAAGTTGTAAGTGTTAGATGTAAGCTTACCCTAAACTAACGGAAAGTTGTATCGAAAACTGGTCTCAGATTTGTGCTCAGCGACCCAGAAGGCCATATATGCAACTTTTCATCAAGAAATTTATCGATGACTAAAACTTTCCGGATCCCCTTGTTCCCCCCCTTGTGAATGTGGACGACTGTCTGGTGGAGCTACCACAGCAACTCCATAACCATAGACGTAATGGACGTACTAAAAGTAGTGATGTTTCATGCGTTGAAACTGAAACTGAAACTAGGTTTCAGGTTGTAGGTACAAGGTTTCAGTTTAAGGCACTGAAACTGGAAACTTAAACTGAAACACTGGGATGAGACCTGAAACGGAAACTGAAGTACGAAACTATTTTAGGCGGCCGACTGAAACTGAAACTAGATTAGTTAAAAACCTGAACTCGGCCTAAAACTAGTTTCAGTCTTTTCTCAAAACATGAAGATCTGGAGGTTTTAAGAGAGGTTTAATTGTTAATACTCTGCTGTAGGAGTATACAAAATCATAAATTTATGCATTTTAGTATGTCTCAGGGCTGGAAACTGCAATTTTTCGAATAAACTGAAACTGAAACTCCGACTGAAACTAAAACTGAAACTGAAATTATTTTGAGATCCCGACTAAAACTGAAACTGAAACTGAAACCGTCTTGGACCGCCGACTGAAACTGAAACTGAACCTAAAATCGGTTACTGAAACAACACTAACTAAAAGTCTCGTAGAACACCTCGGGTAAATTGCTATGGCAATTATTCAGTGTCAGCATCCCCCTTCCCTCAAAATTACGTATGTTCTAAGCTGACAGCACTCCTAACCGGAGCAACGACCGGGGTGAGGTGGCTGTAAAAAAATTAGCCCAAAATGTAAGCCTAGGATATGTTTCAAACCGGATTTTGGTTTTCGAAATTTTGCTTACCAAGTCATAACCGGTTATTATTACTCGGTACGTCAAGCCAGTAGCTGAGTTACTTGTCTTTCGTCTTATGAAATAGCTTTTAGTATGCAGAAATTGACTAAAAATTATGAGATTTTGTTTACATGTTTGTAACTTTAAGATTCCACTATCACCGAATTCTGTAGAAAGCATGACTCAGAGTGGTTGAACCTTTGATGAAATCAAATTCACTGAACTTGTTGGCAACCCTGCAACTTGCAAACCTAATTTTCCGCAAGTGCTGGAAAAAATGAGAATTGCTAGTTTTTTTCTAACTGTACAACCCACGGGATAGTATAAAAAACTGAAAATGACTTTGCGATGGCAATTGGGCTCTGTAAGAACCTTCATAGTGGTGTCAATGACGTAACCCCATGGCATAGACAAAGGAAAGAACAAACGAAACTAAGATTTTCACTACAGCACCTCCGACCCGAAAAATTCGAGCTCGAAGTGGGGATCGAACCCACAACCTTTGGCTGTCTAGGCCAACGCTCTACCGATTGAGCCACCCGGGCACAATCGAACCAAGCTTAAGTTGGGTTTCGTTCCCAAACTGTAGTGACACTTTAGAAGACGCTTTCGCGCCAGCCCACACCGTCTGATGGGAGCAAACTTCGACCGTTTCAAACCGTAATGGGCAAGACAAAGGAAAGAACAAACGAAACTAGGTGGGTACACTACAGCACCTCCGAGCCGAAAAATTCGAGCCCGAGGTGGGGATCGAACCCACAACCTTTGGCTGTCTAGGCAACGCTCTACCGTGTGAGCCGGGCGGGCACAATCGAACCAAGCAAAAGTTGGAATTCGTTCCCAAACTGTAGTGACACTTTAGAAGACGCTTTCGCGCCAGCCATCACAGTCTGATGGGAGCAAACTTCGACCGTTTCAAACCGTAATGGGCAAGACAAAGGAAAGAACAAACGAAACTAAGATTGTCACTACAGCACCTCCGACCCGAAAAAATCGAGCCCGAGGTGGGGATCGAACCCACAACCAACGGCTGTCACAAATGACCAACGCTCTACCGATTGAGCCACCCAGGCACAATCGAACCAAGCTGCGTAGACAGTTCAGGAAGCAATGGTTGGCTCGATCCCAACAAACTCGACTACAAAATCAAAACTGGACACGCTTAAACTTTCACTCCCAGTGAGTTTGAAGACACCAGTGGGTACCTTGTCCTGTGCCATGTGTTTCTCCCACAAAGCATTACTAATTCATTGTCACTTCAGCTTGGATGCAAACTCCTTTCTAGCTTGATGCGTCTGTATCCTGGAGCATTTCAGTTGGCAGATCGTCGGGGAGGAATGAAAAGTTCCAGAAGTGTGGGGATTTCGCATCCCACCCGGGCCAGCTGGACTTTTCGATTTATCAGGCATCTGAGACGTTTTATTTCTTACATTATATCTCTATATAGATGTTACATGGACTTTAAGTTAGGCATTCCGTTAACTCGCTGCATGTGTGGAACAACTCTTAACTTCAACTGGACTCAACAAACCTGGCTTTAAAAGAATTCAAATTGTACACGTTTAGATACAAACGGATAACGAGACATTGTAATGTTAAAGAACTGAAAGATTGTAGTACCCCCCAGATTTTCCCGTTTTTTTGACCAAAAACCCTCACCCCGAACTTTCCTTCGTGCACATATGCCACTCTTGTGTTACTTGGGTGGCATTTGCCAATCAGATTTTGTAAAGGCATATTCCGAATCCTCACTAAAAGAGTAAAGAGGTGATTGAATTGATTAGTTGATTGATCTTATGTTATCTTAGGGTCTTTTCAAGAAAGGGTAGGGTAGAGTAGAGTAGAGCTAAAATTAACTGTTTTAACTCGTTTTAACTCCACTCAAGCTGGACTTTTCTCCTTTCAACTCTTTCATGAAAGGGATCGAGTTAATTTTAACTCTACTCTACCTTTTCTTGAAAAGGCCCTTAGGTTAACTTATGCCTGAAGGGTGACAAAGGGTGGCAGCGTCACCCGAGAAATTCACCGGGGGACTGTCAAGACGACAATCAGTTCAAAATGACGATGGACCTACTGCTTCAAAATCTTTGAAGGGTAGAGACAAACCTAAGATTTTGGCGAATCAGATACTTTTTAAGTTAAAACCCACACAAATACAAAGCATTAATAATGATTTATGTGGAACATGCTGTAACCAAAGTCTGTTAGGAATGCTGAGTTTAGGCTGTGACTTTACTCTTCTAAAAACTTGT
>JASAND010025371.1:0-18154 GCA_030248195.1 Trissonchulus latispiculum
GTTTCTGATGATAGCACATCGAAGACAGCGTATTTATGTTCAGAAAAAATCTTGACTTACGTAAGTGTTTGATAAAACTTTTGTTTTGCATTCTGAAGTAATTCTGCCATTCCGAAGCTCTCTCATTATTCAGCAAAGCAACATGATAACAGGCTTCAAAGTTCGCGCGAATAGGGCGGAAGGAGGAATTCCCTATTCGGCGACAAAGCTGGTTTCTTTCATTTTAGTCGCCGAGTAGATTCCCTATTCGGCGCACAAGACTGGTTTCTTTCATTTTAGTCGCCGAGTAGATTCTCTATTCGGCGCACAAAGCTGGTTTCTGTCATTTTAGTTCGCTGAGAAACGGCATTTTTCCGCTTCAACAGAAACTCAGTTGTAACCATGCACCCTGTATTTAAGATTCAAGTCTTTCCCTATGCTACCAAGTTGGTTGCCCGTCGAGGGCATTTTCCCCCTAGTTTCGCTTATTTTTCCGCTGCAGAGTAAAATCATGTCAGAGAAGTTGCATATATATATATACACAATGTAGCAAAGCTAGCTACCGCAAACAGGCTGATGAAAACGTTCTAGTTCAACTGAATGTATTTGCTGAAACGAAAAAATGCCTGTTTAATAGCCTTTTCAGAACTTTATACACGGTGCGTCATCTTTGTCTTGAAGGCCACTGTTCATGGCTTCTACAGAACATTATTCACGGAGCGTTATCTTAGGCCGGAAGGCCACTCGTTCATGGCCTTTTCAGAACTTTTACACGGTGCGTCATCTTAGGCTGGAAGGCCACTGTTCGTGGTCCCTCTCTACAGAACATTATACACGGAGCGTTATCTTAGGCTGGAAGGCCACTTTTCATGGCCTTTCAGAACTTTTACACGGTGCGTTATCTTAGGCAGGAAGGCTATTTTAAAAGCCAACCAGCACCGTATCCTTGGATATGCAGTTATATATAAATACATGACAAAAGTTGCTCTGGTCATTTTGCTTTCATTTAAAACCAAATTTGACAACTTTTGGAATTTTTGTTTTTTGACCAATTAGGACCCTTGCCAGGGCGCCACAGGTCGCTAGATACCAGTTTGGAGGGGTCCTCCAATGAGATAAAATGTTCGCTCACCAAGGGCTTGCCATTTGATACCAAACTGAAAACCTTTCAAAAAATTGATTTTGGACCGGTCCGGACCCTGGTCAAAGCGCCATGGGCCGTTGGGACCAGTTTGGAGGGGTCCTCCAATGAGATAAAATGTTCGCCTCACCAAGGGCTTTCATTTCATGGTCAGGGCGCCACAGGCCGCTGGGTCCACTTTGGAGGGGTCCTCCGATGACAAAAAATGTTCGCCTCAGCAAGGGCTTTCATTTGATACCAAATTTGCAAACATTTGGAAAAATCGATTTTTGACCGACCCTCACCCCTGACCAGGGCGCCACAGCTCGCTGGGTCCACTTTGGAGGGGTCCTCCAATGACAAAAATGTTCGCCTCACCAAGGGCTTTCATTTGGTACCAAACTTGGCAACTTTTAGAAAAATCGATTCTTGACCATTTTGGACCGGTCCGACCCTGGTCAGGGCGCCACAGGCCGCTTGATCCACTTTGGAGGGGTCCTCCGATGACAAAAATGTTCGCCTAACCAAGGGCTTTCATCTGATACCAGACTTGGCCACTTTTGGAAAAATCGATTTTTGGCCATTTTGGACCGGTCCGGACCCTGGTCAGGGCGCCACAGGCCGCTGGGTCCACTTTGGAGGGGTCCTCCAATGACAAAAAATATTCGCCTACTAAGGCTTTCATTTGATACCAAACTTGGCCACTTTTGGAAAAATCGATTTTTGGCCATTTTGGACCGGTCCGGACCCTGGTCAGGCGCCACAGGCCGCTGGATCCACTTTGGAGGGGTCCTCCAATGACAAAAAATGTTCACCTCACCAATGGCTTTCATTCGATCACCAGACTTGGCCACTTTTGGAAAAATCGATTTTTTGGCCATTTTGGACCGGTCCGGACCCTGGTCAGGCGCCACAGGCCGCTGGGTCCACTTTGGAGGGGTCCTCCAATGACAAAAAATATTCGCCTCACCAAGGGCTTTCATTTGATACCAAACTTGGTCACTTTTGGAAAAATCGATTTTTGGCAATTTTGGACCTTTTCCCCGGTACGGTACCCTGGCCAGGGCGCCACAGGGGTCTGGGCGAAACCTACTATAGCCTATGCTGTAGTGCTCCCGCACCCCACCCCAAACCCCAAATAAGTGAAACCTGCTCACTGTAGATATTTCTGTAGAAGAGGTTAAAGTTGGAGTTGCGACACGGTAGGGCCCACCACCATCAGGGTGCCCCCCAGCCCCATGGATAGGTCCTACAGCGAAACCAATGGGTCCTTTAGATTCACCGTATAGGGGTTCCTATTCGAATACAAAACCTCAGCCCAGCAGCTCTTATGCGTTAGGCCCCACTCATGGGAGCCCAGACCTCTCTCTCTTTACACGTTAACTTTCGACCCCTGGCCAGGGCGCCACAGGGCACCGACCGACATCCTATATAGCCTATGTTCATATTCACGTTAGTACCTTCCTACATGCACAACATGAGAGCCCGGCTTCGCTCGCTCCGTTCTATTTCGAAGCTAATAGATTTTCGGACTTTTTTTTTCGAAGTTTTTTTTCGGGGGTCATTTTGGGGGTCCCCACCGGGGGGGTGGGGCCATCTGGGGGTCCGGGGAACCGCGAGAAAGTAATTTCCTGAAATTGAGGAACTTTTTGTACAAAAAAAACCTAAAATAGTACGGCTCTGAAGGGTCTTCCGGACCTGCACCCCTGGTGGAAAAAAAAAATGGAGAGAAACGCGACCTGCGCGGGGGGCCAATTTTCATATCTCAAGATCTACCCGGCCGATCCGGCTGAAATTTTCACAGCATGTACCCCTGCCCACAGGCTCTTCACACACCCAGTTTGAGCCCGATCGGTCCACTCCTCCGCTGGCCACAGACCAAACAATGTCCAGATTATACACATTGCGTCAAATTTTCCCTATTCTAGGGGGAGCGCTAACGCGCTCCCCCTAATATTACATTTTTCATGCTCCATCGGAGCATTTTTATTCTTGTGCTCTTCTCCAGTTACATGTAAAATTTCAGACGGCTGCAACCTATCTGTAACTAGTTATAGGCCGTGCTGTATTTGAGCTAGGGATGCACCGGGGCCTGGCCCCGGCCCCGGCTCCGGCCCCGGTAGTCAGGCCCCGGCCCCGGCCCCGGTGGTCAGGCCCCGGCACCGACCGGGGCCAACAATTAGCAAAATTTTGTGAATTTTTGACATTTTTTGACCAAAATTATGAATTTTCGAAAGTCAAAAAGTGTTACAAATCGTTTGTTTTCACGCCGATATTGATTAAAACAAGGATAGTAACGTATGTATATCAAAAATTACTGCAAAATTTAAATTTTCTAGAAAAGTTTTGAAAATTTTCGATTTGGACCCCCAATTTCCAGGCCCCGGTCGCGGCCCCGGCTGGGGCCACGATGTGGTCCCGGCCCCGGCCCCGGCCCCGGTAGTGGCGGCCCCGGTGCATCTCTAATTTGAGCAACACTCTACTGCAGCGCAACCGGATGCAAATTCAACTGCCAATGAAGAAAACATAGAGGGCACGATTTCCAATGCTCTTCTGCGTTTACATGCAAAATTTCAGACAGTTGCAACATCTGTAGCTACTTATAGGCCGTGTTGTACTTCAACTTTAACAAAACTCTACTACAGCGCAACCAGATAAAAATTATACTGCGAATGAAGGAAACTTATACGGCACGATTACTAATGCTATTCTGCGGTTACATGCAAAAGTTCAGACGGTTACAACCTATCTGTAGCTAGTTATAGGCCGTGCTGTACTTCTGCAACACTCTACTGCAGCACAACCAGACGCAAATTAAATTGTCAATGAAGGAAACATATACGGCACGATTTCTAATGCTCCTCTGCAGTTAATGCAAAATTTCAGACAATGGCAGCTTATCTTTGTCATTTCAGAAATAAAGTGCAGGCAAGAAGTCGGCAAATTTTCATAACTTTACGGGTTGATACGGTTTTAAGCAATAAATAAATGAATTCAGTCAGTTTTAGAAAATTTTGCGAATTTTTCAGCAACATTTAAAAATCTTTGGGAAATTTCAGGTTTTCCCCGCTAATTTTTCAAAAATTTTCCAACTAACCAAAAAACCAGCGAGTTCTTTCGAAAACTGCGGACGAAACAAAAAACTATTTCCCGGTTGTCCCTTCCCTGGTTAAGCCTAGATTAAACTCAAAAAGTTTAATAGCATCGCTCCTGGCCGACCGGTCAAATATTTCAGCTGAAAATAGGAATAAATAGGAATGTCTCGAAAAAATAGGAACCACAACAGGCTTGTCTTAAATTCTTACCATTGATTAGTTGCCTAATGAGCACTTTTCTTTGCCTAATTAGCACTTTTAAAGGATATACAAGTTGTAAGTTGAAATTGTTCTGTGCGCTTCCAGCAAAGAACTTTGGGTTTTCCCGACGATAGGTTTTCAAGCATTGGAGTGTTGTCCCGGGCTGTTTGGTTGAAAATATCTCACAAACCTAGAAGCTAGAGAATTGTTTTATGACCCGTTTTGAAACTCTTCGCAAAACTATTGTTAGATTTTCGATCTGTCGCTGAATAAAAACGTTTCATCTCACAAATTGAAAGTTTGTTGTTTTCCCACCGAAATTAGTCATAGAAATCTCCATAATTAGTCATAGAAATCCACTGCCAGAGATTCTGTGCAAAATTGAAGGCAGGAGCAGTTATATGAGCTTTTGAGTATATACTTTACCTTACACACAATATACCATTTGCTCGTTTCTTAAAAGTACATATATACAAGCACTAGCGTAGATACGGGGGGGGGGGCGGCCGCCCCCCCCGAAATGGTTTTGCCCCCTGAAAAAATGGCCAGAAGAAAAATTTTAAGCCCGCGCGGAGCGCGGGCGTTTAAATTTATCATAAACACAAAAAATTGTATTAAAATACCCCCAACATTAGTGCATTTGAATTTCATTGAAAATTTTTCGCGCCTTCGGCGCGACTTCATTATTAGCATATACTGTACATAATTAAACCTTTACTTGTTTGCTTTACTTTGCTTGGCCAGCTTTTTAGTTTCATAAACTGCATTATTGCAAACATCATTGTTTTAAATGGTGGATTATATACATATTTATACTGGATATATGTTGCTTGGAATACCCTCTACATAATGGGAGCATCCAGTTTTCGTACGATACTATATATAAAAGTGGAAAATACATAGCAAATTAAACTACAAAATTTGGTTTGGGAATTATATAATGCAAAGAATTCAATGTTTCAATAGCGTTTTAGTGGTGAAATTGAAATATTTTTTCAACTTCTGGGGGGCTCCGCTCCCCAGACCCCCCTTTTGGGTTTTAGCATGCCGCTTTCGGCTACAATCTATTCAAGCTAAGAACCTTAGAAATTTTGTGCTTAGTGTTCATACAATTGTTGAGCAAAAATAAAAAATTTTACCCTCCCCCGGACTTCGGTCCAGACCGCCCCCCCTGAAAAATTTTTGTATCTACGCTACTGTATACAAGAATAAAAATGCTCCGATGGAGCATGAAAAATGCAATATGGGTGAGACAGGGTTTTAAGCAGACAGAGGACTAGGTTTTGAAACGTTAATATGGGAGGGGCAGGTTGTAAATGCCAGGAAGACTAGGTTAAAAGCGCACTAATATGGACCAGCTTCGCTGAACAACCCATATTCGCGGAAACTGTCCAGAGTTTCTATCGGCTGCTGCTTGCTGTTGCTATTGGCAGAACTGCATTGTTTATTTGGAATACGTAAGCTTTAATATTTCACAATCGCTTGTGTGCAAAATTTCAGACGATTGCAAGTTTTCTGTAGTTAGTTATAGGCCGTGCTGTACTTCAGCAGCACTCTACTGCAGCGCAACCACATAGTAACATCATAATAAGTATACGAAACGTATCTATAATAGTTTGTCATGTCCTAAACTATCTGTATGCCGAATTTCAAATACCAGTGACGAATGAATAACTTGTTATCGACGGTGCTGTGTTTGGGGCAGCACATACAGCACGGTGGAAGCTAGAGAATGCACCAACTAACATAGCTACAGTTCCCCCTTACTACAGACATGATTTTCGCCAAGTCTCATAAGTTCAGCCGTTTACAGTAAGTCTACAGACAGCGTGCTGTGGTTGTTGCATAGCAGTACAGCACGATAGCAACACCGCACAGCGCTGCGACTATGCTCATCGTGTTCAGCGACCCCGATAACCCTTATATGCGTCCCACTATATGGCCCAAAACAGCATATTTAGGCCTATTTTTGACTATTTCCTGTAGAGTTGGGACTTAGAAATTTTCCGAAAATGGCTATTTGGCCAGACCAACTTTGAGCCGGCCGCCAGAACGATCCTGGCCAGATATCAAAAATCGCCCTCGTTAGGAAATATAAACCCTTCCGTGGATCCTTATGCAACAAACCACGTCTCTCTAGCGTCTTCCCTGAGTCCTGTAGCTTTGACAAAAAATTGGCCATTTTTGGCCATTTTAGCGCCAAGTCCACTTTTGGCCGGCCGTACAGGTGGCCGGCCGGGCCGGGCAGCGAAAAAATATCAAAAAGGTTCACTTTCGGGGTATATACGTTCAGAAAAACCAAACTTCACCTGCTGAAAATGCCCAGATCGTTCTAACACTGCGACAGAAAATTGCATTTTTCCAAGCGTGACTTACACGGAAAAAAACAAACGGACCTAACTTGCCCGGAAGCGAAAATTTTCAAAGTTGGAAATTTTGACCAAAACTTTTTTGCGACTTGTAGTACTCGTCGTGTAGATTCCAACGATACGAAAATTGTCCAGTTTGGTTGAGTATTTAGCTGGCACGGAGCTCGAACGGGTCTCCAAGGGCCGCACTGAGCCTTTTACACCCATATTATAGGGGAGCGCTCTCGCGCTCCCCTATTCGTTGCGCGTTTTTGAGCAGAAAAGCCCAGGGCGAACTTCTTGTATATCTGAGTCAATCGCAAGCTCAATATTTATAATATATATTAGGGATGCACCGGCGCCTGGCCCCGGCAGTCAGGCCCCGGCCTCGGTGGTCAGGCCCCGGTCCTGACCGGGGCCAAAAATTAGCGAAATTTTGTAAATTTTTGACATGTTTTGACCAAATTTTTTAATTTCAAAAGTCTAAAAGCACTACAAATCCGTTGTTTTCTCACCTATTTGAATTAAAACAACAATAGTAACGTTAGTATACCAGAAATTATCGCAAAATTTGAATTTTTAAGAAAATTTTTGAAAATTTTCAATTTGGACCCCCAATTTCTAGTCCCCGGCCCCGGTAGTGGCGGCCCCGGTGCATCTCTAATATATATATCTAGAAATCTACACCCAACAAACATTCAGTAGGTACCTGAGAGGACTGGTGTTCTGCAGCACCGTCAGGGAAAGAGGTGGCATCCGTCGCGAGATTAGCCTTGCTATCCGCTTGAGAGTCCAGTGCTGCATCACCTTCTCCATCTGCTGCAGAATTAAAACAATCTGCTTCCGAGTTAGCTTGACTGCATGCAGACTGCTCTGTTGATACAGCCTTTGCGGATGACAAAGCCTCCAGGCTATTTTCAAGAGCCTTTTTCTCCTGCAGCAGGCTCTTGTAAGCGCGGATAACATCTGAAATATATAAATTATGTAACACAACTAGAGATGCACCGGGGTCGGGGCCTGGAAATTGAGAGTCCAAATCGAAAATTTTTAAACATTTTCTTGAAAATTCAAATTCTGCAATAATTTCTGATATACAAACGTTACAATCGTTGTTTTCATTCAAATTGGTGGGAAAACAAACTATTTGCAACACATCTTAGCTTTCGAAATTTCAAAATTTCGGTCAAAATGTCAAAAAATCACAAAATATTGCTAATTTTTGGCCCCGGTCGGGACCGGGGCCGGGCTTGACTACCGGGGCCAGGCCCCGGTGCATCATTAAACATAACTACACAAGTAAGAAAGAGTAAACGAAAACGATTAGCAAGCGATGGATTCAAAAAGGAGTTTATTTGGTATCAAATATGAATAACTATATATATGCTATAGCTATGCTAAAAAGTGCTCAAAAACTGAGTGTAAGTACCAAAATAGACGATTTTTGACCAATAAATTCCAGTGAAACCGAAAAAGTTTTGAAAATTTTGACCAAAAATCCTTAAAATTTGGCATTTTCTGGGCACCTTATAATGACTGGGGGGAAGCCCAAAAAAAGTGGGGATGTGGCTGAGTGGGGGGGGGGGAGAAGCAGGTCGAGTGGGGGGCCCCAGTAAAGTAAACCCAGATCACTTTGTTCCCCAGTTTCAACGGATCGGTCTGTCAAATTTTTGCTCTGCGCAATGTAGAAGACTTGTCACCTTTGCTGATATTTGCAAAACTTCTAAAAAAACAAAAAATATATTTGTACAGGCTTATTTTACTAGATTTTTAACGGTTTTATTTTTTAGGCCACTGGAGGCCCTCCACTAGTGCGTTTGCACCACCTTTTCACCTAGCATTATATACGTATTACGCTTTGGATAGACTTACCTCTGAGTTTGGTTTCATAGACATTCAACTGGACCTTCTGGTCTTCGATTTTCTTCAGCAGTTCAGATTTACTCATTCTGCACAAAATTATATAAATATGCATATTGTATATATACGTACATGCAATGCAATGTATACTGGAACTGGATACGTATACTGGCTTTCCTTAGGGCGGCGGGGTTGGAGCGCAGTGGCAGATCACGATTTCAAAAAGTGAGGGGGTCTTCAAAATGGGGGGGCGGGGTAATGGCTCCACAGAATGAAATTTCAGAAGCGGTAAATTTCCTCTTTAACAACCCCTCCTTCAGGAATCGCAGGAATTTCGCAAAACAATTTTTTTATCAAAATGTTGTCAAAAATATATCGATCCTAAACAAGAGGGTAAATCTAAGCTGCTCCGAAGAGATCCGCTTTGCCGCAGTGGAGCGGCTTGTCGAGCCGATTTTCCTGCTGCCCAGAAGAAGAAGCTCATACGGAAAGGATCCCACTCTCCGTGGTCCCCCCCGGCGGCTGGGTGCCGCCTTCCTTCCGTCCACTGCAGGTTTTTGGTAGGGGGACCTGGTAGGGTACTGGGTACTGGGTACTGTACTGGGTCCTCATCCTCTTGACAGCCGGTGATATTGAGATATTGAGATTGACCCCGGGCCAAATCCACCCCGCCCTAAATGGCCCTGCGCGACCTGCAGACTGGCAGTAGGGTACTCTTCAGGGTACTCCATCAAATGCACAGTCTGTATTCTCTGGGCACATTCAGGCCAATGCTCAGGCTACACCACAGCTCAGCTCCGTGCCAACCTACCATTAACCGAGGTCAATTAATTCATCTGTCCAAATTACAAAGCCGTCTGTCCCCCTCCGTCCCCCTTTCCCACCAGCAACCTCAGACAGTAACTCAATCCTACTCCCCCTGCCCCATCTGTGTGAGCCACCACCACATAGGGTTGGTTTTTTCCGGAAAAAAGATTGCCGAAAAACAACCATTTTTCCGGTTTTTTCCATATTTTTCCTGTTTTTCCGGTCACTCCAAAATCAGCCAATGTGTTAAAAGTTGCGCTATTTCATGTTTCTGCACGCATATAAGCAGGTTTTACCATATTTAATAGCCCCACATGGTTAATGCAATTACGCAAGCGCTTACAAAGGTTATTGAGTATATATAGGCAGGTTCACAAAAAAGGACAAGCCAAAAATTCACAAAAAACGGGACATCAGTTTTTTCCTGTGAAACTGCAACTTAAGGATTCAAACTTGTGCCTATTAATACAAACATATCCCTAGCTTAACATGCGTTAGTAGCAAGTTTTGGGCTAAACCCGTTCTTACAGAATACTTATTTAAGTGGAAGTACCCAAAATTAGACTAAAAAACGTTTTGAGCCAAAGTTAGTGTTTTTGTTGCTACTCTACCATGACAGATCCCAATAATCCCAAACTGTGCATCAGACATGCCCACCCTTCTGCCTTTCCACGCACAATTTTCCTTTTCCTGCAGCCTCTGGCTTGGCTTGGGCCTAATGTCCTGTTTTTTGTGAACAAGTTCACAAATAAAAGGACAAATTTTTAATCGGCAGATTATTAGCTGTTTAGATTCTAGCGCACTAGAAAACGTATTTAAACCGCTAAATTTAAATTTAAATTACTGCTCTTAACTTTGCTACTGGCGCGTAGATCATCTAAAAAGTAGTATAACAAACAAACAAACAATTGGTTTATTCAGTAAAGATTATGGTCACGCAGTAAAACATTTACTGAAAAGGAATACAAAGAACTGTATACACAGCTACTTACATGCATCCGTACATACAACAATATAAAACAATCAGATAAAACCTATTTCAGACTAATATCTACATCTACAAACTACGTGAAAATTGTATAAACATGTGCAGTATATAAATAGCCACAGAAATGCTAAAAGATCTTTGTATAAATCGACAAATCTATATCCTGCAGTTTAGATTTAAAAGCCTCAAGTGAATCAACCTTGACAACTTCAAGGGGGAGGTTATTCCACAATTTAACTACTCTGCTACTGAAAAAATTTAGTTTCTCATTTCTTCGGCAGTGTACAGAATCTAACATTAAATTATGGCCCCTTAATCCCACATCCTGACGGTAGGCAAAATAGTCAGAAAAATCTATGTTGTCGAGATTTTTCACTATGCGAAAGCACTGATTGAGATCTGCTTTGATCCTACGCAATTCCAAACTTTCTAATCCCAAAATTGCCAAACGCTCAGAATACGTTTTATTGCGCAAACCCGGAATCCGCTTTGAAAACCGCCTTTGAACGTTTTCTACTCTCTCAATATCTTTTTTTAAATGGGGGCTGGTGGACTAAAAATTGCATTTCGTAAGAAAAAACAACGTTTAACCGTGTTTACGCGTTATTATAAATAATTTCCAACCATTTTGGTAGTGAAAGCTTGTACTCGGCACATTACCCCATGTGACCCATGGTCACGTGACCCTGGTCACACCTTACCTCCTACTAGAATCAACAACAACAACAACAACAACAACAATCGGTTTATTTTGGTCGTAGCATATGACACGCAGAAAACATAACACAGACCAAAATGGGATTTGAGCCACTGCTCGATCCCCTACTATAAATCCTGCAAATGCACATTGATTATGTACATATCAATTATGATATCAAAGACGTCTTTAAAGTTGACGTTAGCAGTTTGTTACAGCGTGGAATTAATATTTGCCAACTGTTTTTGAGTTCTTATGGCTGAATTTTGAGATCCAAGTGTGACATTAAGGTCGGATGATTGGGACCTGATGATCTGACGAGTTTTGGTCTTCCGGAAGGGTACACTGATAAACTGTGCCTCAAATGTAGTTAAAATGAAGTAAAACAAGTCTACCGATTGTTTTTATAGTTCATTTGTGCACATAGTAGCAGTAATTAGAAAATTTGGACTGTCCTTTATTTTGTGAACTTTTGTCCTTTTTTTGTGAATTCGTTCACAAAAAAAGGACACGAAATTTTGCTATTATTTTCTCATCCGTAGGCGGAGGGCCGCGATTTTTTGTGTGAATATAAAGCGAGTCCCGGCGCACATGCATGCACAAACAATATTCCAATCGGGGCTGAAACTTGAAAGTTTTCAACAAAAAACTGATTTTTGTCCTTTTTTTGTGAACCTTGCTATATATACAGGAATCAAATATTTTCAGCAAACGATACTTGCAAGCGAATTCTATACACTTTGGCGGTTCTACTAGATCTGGTCTACGGTTGTCGCAGGTATATATATATATATATATATATATATATATATATATATATATATATTAGGGATCGACCGGAATTCCGGTTCCGGTTCCGGTTCCTGTTTTTGAAAACGTACCGGAACCGGAACCAATTTTAGCCTATTATCAAAAGCTAAATTTTATTAAAATTTTCAAAAATTTTATCAAACTTCTTTAAAACTTTTTGAAAAACTGCGATTCTCTTATAACCAGAATATGATTTATTCAAAAATTTTCGCCTGCGGCGCTATTGCATTACTTAGAATGTTTCGAATTTGTAATAATAATGTCTATTGTATTGTTGTTATGAATATTAATATATTATAAAACAAAAATAATACTTAATAACTCAGATTAGATAGCACAAGAGTGACAAGACCGCCGAAACTTTTAAATTTAAGTAGTGGTAAAGATACCTAATGCTGAATTGAAATTATTGAAGCCTTACCGTCGACCTATGCTATTTCAAAATTATATATAGAGTGCGCCGTTGTATATATAATCAAATGTCAGTTTTAGCTTAAATTTAATCTTTTTAATTGTTTAAATCGAGACTGGACTTTAAATATGGACTACGTAAGTTTATTGCTCTTTGTCTAGTAATTAATCCAGTGCGCAGATCAACAGAATTACTAAAAAATTATGGATGGAACAAATAGCAATGGTTTTTAAAAATCTTTTGAAGAAACGTCATTTAAAATTTAAAAATCCTGATGAAGCTAGCCGAAAGGAAGAAATTTCGTTTAATTCAAGTTAGAGAAATTGTGCATTTCGACTTTCTTTGAAACTTGTGAAAAATACTTTTGGCTTATATATATGCTTAATGGATGAAAATTTGTATATATATTTCAACCATTTGCATTTTAATCAGAAAACTCCAATAACAAAGTAATTATACTGAGATGTAATAACAAGCTAAGGAATTAAAAGCCGATGTTCTAAACTAGTCCAATTTTGTATAGCTGATGTTATCTAAGTTTATAACCAGATTAGATTTTACAATACGGAATTTGTACAAGAACAGTACTTTTCAGAAAAGTTTTAATTTTGTCTGAAGTACACAGAGAATAAAAGTAAACTAAAATGGTAATAAATATCTTTTGTTTTCTAAAAATGTAAATGGCATCATTATTTTTTATTTTGGGTTTTGAAAATGCTGCAACTTTTCCTAGCGCTCTAGTAAAGTTAAATGAGCTTTTTGATTATGACTAGAAATTATCAGACAAGCCAGATAAAAACTAAACATGTTTCTGACTTATTTTGTCGAAAGCTGTAAGAGCGGTTTCTGGTGCTCGCAAAAATTTCGTGGAATCAGTTTCTATCTACTTATTTAGCTTAATTGAAAATTCAGCTAAACTACGTATTACTTATTTTGCTTAATTGAAAATTCAGCTTAACTACTTAAGCAATTAAATTTTAAAATCTTTAAAAGTCAACTTGCATTCGATTAAATTATTCATCGAAATTCGTATATAGAATGTAAAAATATAGATGCTGCTTATTCATCGAAAATGTGCTCGAATAATATAACTATTGCATATTCATACCGTGTATATATAATTCATTTTAAATTTTAAATTTGTTTTAAAGCTATAATGTAGTAACGTTTAACTATACTATAAGACAAAAATCTCTTAATAAATTGAAAATTTCATGTTCCTGCATTGAAATAACTATATAAAAAAAAAAATAAGGAATGGTTTGGGGGAGAAGGGGGGGAGTAGGGGGGGGTAAGTGATATTGGAGGCCCCGGGGGTGGGGGATCTCGAGAGGGAGGTTGATGAAGTGGAGGGGAATGACGGGGAGGGGGGGGGAATAGGGGGGGGGGGGGGGGAGGGGGGGGGGAGGGGGGGGGGGGAAGGGGGAGGAAGGTTGGGGGGGGGGAGGGAGGTGGGGGGGGGGGGGGGGAGAAGGGGGGGGGATACAATTCAAACGTTATTACAATGTTCTAGTAACTACAAAAAAGCGAAAAATTGTCCAAAACGTCAGAAAAAATTTTCGATTTTTGTAGTGTTAAAGAGCTGGTTCCGGTTTTTTAAAGCCAGTTCCGGTTCCGGTTTTTTGGAGTTCCGGTCGATCCCTAATATATATATATATATATATATATATTATATATAGATATATATATATATATATCAGGGTTGGTTTTTTCAGGAAAAAAAGATTGCCGGAAAAAACCTTTTTTCCGGTTTTTTTCCATTTTTTCCGGTCACTCCAAAATTACACAATGTACTAAAAGTTGCAGTATTTCATGTTTTTGCATGCACAGAAGCAGTTTTTACGATATTAAGTAGCCCCACAGGGGTAATGCAATTACACAAGCGCTTAGAAAGGTTAGCATTTTCACGAGTGATACTGTAAAGCAAAGGACAAGTGACTTCTGTATACCATGGCGGTTCTACTAGACCTGGTCTGTGGTCTTCGTAGGTAACGCACTTCGCTAAGTAAATAAATTCCAGATATTTTAACAGTTATGGTTGAACACTACTCCACTGTTAGGTATGGAATTATTAACTCTACTTGAGTTCTGCAATCATTTTCACATTCCTAGGCAAAAAATGTTAAATATCAAAATTATCTCAAACTCATGAATATCGTATTCTTACCTCATTAAACACTGTTTTTGATAGTTTCTTTATGTTCTGATTTCACATATTAACTTTCAGAACATGTCCCGAATATTTTTCCATTTTTTTCCGATGCTTCGAAAAAACCCAAATACAATTTCGTCAGATTTAACACAGATTTAACAGATTTATCACCCTGTAAAATACATATATATGAGTGGAGTGGGGTTGTAAAAGAATGAACACAAGCTGCAACCGCGAACCATATGAGCCTGCCCTATAACGAGGTTCATATTGGCGCTGTGATGATAATGATACTTTGACGACAAATTACAATTATGATCATTACATGCACTTATGATCAACTGTATTTAAACTTTACGCAATTTAACCAATTTGAAAAAAGCTGTGTACGTGGTTGGTTGTTCAGAAAATCAAGTGCAGTCATAGGTGTACCACCTGTTTGGGTTGGGGGGGGGAGTAGAAGGTCCAAATTCGGCTCGGGGGACCCCCCCCAAATCCGAAATTTGGGGGGGACCCCACCCAAACTGTACCCACGGTTTTTTCGGCAGAAATGCAGCATTTCCAGCCTACATTCCGATAGGCTGCAGAAAGTTCCCGTTTTCCTCATTTTCCCTCATTTCCAGAAAATTTGGGCAGCGTGGACCCTTAGGAAATGCGTATTTTTGAAAAAAACAAAAGTTCTAAATTTCCAGAAATTATGGACCCTTAGAGAATGCGTATTTTTGAAAAAAACAAAAATCCTGAATTTCCAGAAAATTTGGGCAGCATGGACCCTTAGGTAATGCGTATTTAAGAAAAAAAATCAAAATCCTGAATATCCAGAAAATTTGGGCAGCGTGCAGTGGCGGATCCAGGGGGGGGGCCCGGGGGCCCGGGGCCCCCCCCCCCTTTGCGATTTGGGCCCCCTCCTTTGACATTCCGGGCCCCCCCCTAGAAAAATTTTTCAGCTGTTGATAATGCATATTTCGAGTGAAAATTAAGCATAATTTTAATAAATTTCACAAATTTTTAAAAAATTTCGCCTGCGGCGCACTTATACTTCTGTGCTTTTATTACATATATACTTAGTTCTGTGGCAGAACTTCTGTCTCTTAAAGTGTCTTCTATTTTGTTGCCTTTCCTGTAAGTATATAATTGTACTCAACGCCTTCAGTTTATTTTATGACTATATACCGGCTTATAAGTGTATATATACCCGGGCATTTACACGGCTTATATATATATGTACGGGCATTTACAAATTTTATTTTTCTTTCATAACGTGTATATATAAATGGGCAATACAAGATTGATAATTGGCAGCTTCTGGAAGTGTTCTAGAATAAATAGTGGAAGTGAAAATTTCTGAAAAGCATCCAATTCCCGTTTTGGTTTTCCACTGATCGATTATACAACTCAATAACTCATCTTAACTAATCTTTTTAAACATTTGAATTGCTGAATTTTCCACGATTTCAAAAAATTCTTCAACTTCTGGGGGGCTCTGCCCCCCAGACCCCCCGTGTGCTTCTTGTGTAAATTCTCCATGCTTTGCTTCACTCACGGGATATAGTTGTTTTCCAATTGGCAAGTGAACTAGCCTTTCCATACACAATATTAATTTTCTTGTCAAAATATTTTGTTCCTTGAAAAAAGCAAATTTTTACCCCCCCCCCCCGGAAAAATTTGGTTACCCCCCAGAAAAATTTTTCAGCGGGCCCCCCCTTTTCAAAATCCTGGATCCGCCACTGGCAGCGTGGACCCTTAGGAAATAAACAACAACAACAACAAAGTAGTTTATTCAGTAAAAACACACAAATTATATACAGTCAGCGTAAAAACTTTACTGAAAAGGGACGCACAGAGTTGAGATTACAACTACTTACGTACACCCAGTCAATTAAGAAAAGAATACAGGGAGTTAAAAAAATATATATATACATAACCAAAATAACATTTCATATATATGCCCATAACAGCAGACAAACAGCTTCAATTTGATATAGAATACACAGAGAATCAGGAATACAATATTATAGAAGTACATACACACAGTGTGGAAAATCTTAGAATATTTTGGTATAAGCACTTAAATCAATAGAATGCAAGGAGCGTTTAAAGACATCGAGAGAGACCGAGTTAACTACACCGAACGGAAGGTTGTTCCAAGCATTCACTATTCTATTACTGAGAAAATTCTTCTTTTCGTTTCGATGGCAGGTTTTGGTACTAAGCATATAATTATGTCCCCGAAGCCTATTACTTTCTTTAACAGTGAAGAAGTCAGAACACTTTAGACTGTCTAAACCATGGACTATGCGGTAGCATTGAGATAAATCGGATTTTACTCGACGAAGTTCTAAGCTGTCCAGATTTAAAATTTTTAAACGTTCTGCATAAGATTTTCTACTTAGACAAGGGATGCGTTTGGTAAACCGTTTTTGAACCTTTTCAATTTTTACAATGTCTTTCTTCATGTATGGGTTCCAAATTACACAATTATACTCTACAATGGGTCGTACGTACGTAACATACATAGCACGCAAGAATGACAATTCCCTAGACCTAAAAGACTTGAAAACCACATTAGACCTTTGCATCGCTTTTACTGCAGTTTTGGAGCAGTGTTCCGAAAATTTTAACTTATCATCTACCCAAACTCCAAGATCTTTAACACAATTTACTGTCGGAATCCTTATATCGTTAACCGCATATACATTTTTTGGATTGTTGAAACCAAAGTGTAGGAGAACGCATTTTTCTAAAGCAATCTTTAGCTGGTTTTCCGAAGCCCAGTTAAAAACGTTATTAATGTCTTGCAATAGCAAATTATAGGCTATTTCTGAGTTGGAAGCAAAATATAGTTTAGTATCGTCCGCGTAAATTTTTACATGGCTAAACTTCACACGACTAACGACATCATTGATATAAATAAGAAACAAAAGAGGCCCCAAAATACTGCCTTGTGGCACTCCGCTCAAAACTCTACTCGGGTCAGACAGTCTGCCATTGACCTTGACAGATTGGTAACGGTTTGACAAAAAAGAATTTATCCAATTTCGAAAATTTTTTGGTACTTTGTAATGTCGTAATTTAAAGAGCAATTTCGAATGGCTGACAGTATCAAATGCCTTGCTTACATCAATATATACCGCATCTACAGGAACTCTATCGTCAATATACGAAACCCAGTCCCTTTAGACATTCCAAAAGCTGTGTTGTAGTAGATCGACCAGGAATAAATCCATGCTGGTGAGGGGACAGAAGATCTAAACTGCTGAAATAGTCATGCAATGCATTTTTAAGTATCCGTTCCATCAGCTTACAACAAATACAAGTCAGACTAACAGGACGGTAGTTAATAGCCATGGACTTATTGCCCTTGCCTTTGTATATAGGCACCACGGTAGCTTGCTTCCAATCGCCAGGTATCTCACCAGTTTCGAAAGATTTTTGGAATATAGCCTGCAAGGGAACTGACAAAAGTTGGTCAAATTTTTTGAAAAATACAGCAGGAAGACCATCTGGCCCTTCACTTGAATCAATTTTCAACTTTGCAATAGAGTCAACTACATGTTTACGAGTTATTCTAAACGAAGATAAATTCGAATACTATCATTATCACCATTCACAGTACAATCAGGCATATTAGGGCAATTATTATCATCAACAAATACAGAAGAGAATTGCTTTGCAAAGACATTTGACA
>JASAND010025372.1:0-31860 GCA_030248195.1 Trissonchulus latispiculum
TTAGACAAAAACTGTTAATCAGTTAACCTAATAACGAGTAACATTAGAGGTCATTTGTGCGACAAGGAAGTCATCGGGATATCGCTCATATTAAACATCTATAGGTAGGAAGAGCTAAAGCGTCTAATGTGAACTTTTAGTGCATAATCTAGTGCAATAGCATAATTCCGTACATTTATCTACCAATCGTATATAATAACATAGTTCAAAGTACCACCCGTGAGACTCCCACATGGCGCGGGAACAGAGGCTGAGGTCGTCCCACAAGTAGGAATTCCGCAGTGAAAGTGTTAAAATGAACGCGTCGTTGTCAGGTCACAAATAGTTACCTGTATGAGAATAAACAGGCGATAGGCATAAAGTGGAGTAGTCATCATTGTGAATTAAGCTTTTCATATTTCTCATAAGAAACCGCCATAGTGCTGTTGAGTAGTTACCTAAGTATCAATACCTATGTGGTGCATAAAATTAGCAACAGCACTTTGTTTGTATGTTCAAATCAGCCCTATTACTATAATTACGGACAACTAAGTTAGCGTCATAAGTCATGCAGGGGTGCTGGCTTGTACCGGTCAAGTACTTAACAGGTAATAATTGTTCCTATTACATTGCTGCTAGTATCATTGTGAATATCATAGTAAGTATCGTCTTACACCCATGGTGAGACTATTACTTAAATTTTAACTAACTCCATTCATTCAGTTTTGTTCAGCATGTCCAACCTTCAAGTGGATCAAGTTACAGTTGATATACAAATCCAGATTAAGTAAATTGTAACTATTAGTTTGGCTAGGCATGAGTACTGTCCGTTCTGTTTGCTTGATTAAATCCCAGCTTAACAATGGCTTATCTACTGTTTGTGCTTAGCAGACGGTAACAATCTCTCAAGTCAGCTGAGACAGGAATGCCTGCCTGGAATGTCTTAAACTATCTAAAAAAACGATATTGACTGTTAATCTGTTAGTATGTTTTAATCTTTGCATGCACTTTGATATTAAGTTTTGCTTTCTGTCACACCTGTTTTTTATACATTCTAGGATTTTCTGTTGCGCTTCTCATATCCTTTGTCGCTCTCAATTAGCGTAGCCCTCGCCCAGTATTCATCCAATAATCTCAAACTATAAGATAATGTTGTAGTAGACTGCTTTAATCCTCCGGTAGTATGTGCAAAGAATTCTAATTGAGTCCATTGTCGAAACCTACACAGTTTGTCGCTTTCCTTGGTAAGCAGTCAGCATTAGTGTTGTTGCCCGGCCGGTTTTGACTCGGCCGGCCGGTGATGCAAACCGGCCGGCCGGCCGGTCAAAAAAGGCCGGCCGGTACCAGTTTTGTCCTATCTTTCTTGTATTTTGCAAAATATTTAGCATTAATTGATGCATAGAGTTACTCTTGATTATGTATAACAGATAAAATCAGGTAGTGTCCTTTTTCTAATGACCGGCCAGCCGGCCGACTGCTTCTGACCCGGCCGGCCGGCCGGCCGGATGTTGGCCGGCCGGATTGTCGACATAGTGGGCCCGGCTGGCCGCCGGCCGGCCGGGTTTTCCTCAACCGGCCAACAACTCTAGTCAGCATGGCTTTGTTGCGCTCTTTCTTAAAGTCAAAGCCAGAATGGATCGCTGCTCAATTTTGCTTTGGGCCAGGAGAAAATCCTTTCAACAGCCAATGAATGGAACTTTTCTTTTGAAGCGAAATCTAATTCAGGGTGTACTCAAAGTTGCCAGTTGCTCACGTGAAAAGTGTATGCTTGTTGTACTGTAGCCTTGATGGAGGGGGAGGAACAGACCATGAAATCAAGTATTTCATTTGAATGGGTTGAATAAAAAGCTTCAAGATTTTTCTTCAGAGGTTCATCGAGATCCATTCTCTGAGGATAACTCACATTTTTGGGGATCTTTTCGCATTTCAATCATTACACTGTTCCAGTGGAAAGACAAGGTCACTGTAGCTCAAAAAGCGCAAAGATGCAAAGTTCACCAATTCACGTGCAGGGACTACACGCATGTCTGAGCTTAGCAAAAACTTGTGATCTTTCGACTTTTGTTAGTCTGTAAACAGGAGTAAATTAGTAAATAAACAAATATAGCTGGCAAAATCATGCACCTGCACAACCTGTTACAATTTTGGCACAAAGCCAAACTAGTTTCCTGGACAAATGATGAAATTTTGAGCCTTTTCGAACCGGTTCAGCAGATAAGAAAAATTACTGTAGCTCTGCCAATGATTAAGCATTGATTTATGTTATGGTAAATAAAATATGTCCTGATTTCATCAGGTGGGACTACCAGTTTATCAGAACTGTAGCAATTTTTATAGCCTGGTTAAGCCTGGCTGAGTATTTTCTTTTAACTTAGATAACAGTTTGCTGCCGTGCCATTTCCGCCTTACAGTCCTTCATCTGCTAGTAAGGTAGGTATAACTTTTCTTGGCTTTGCTTTCAGACTTATTTGAACAGTCTGAAAATTATTAGAGGGATTAGCGCGGTTTCTGCAACAAAATTTCTGTTGTAGCTTTTGCGCAAATGAAATGTTCCCGAGTGGCTTATTTTGCAGAGCTACGATAACTACCATAAACTTGGTCAGCTGGAGTGCCAGTGTGTAGGTTTTTAGCAACTTAAAACTAAGCCAGACTGAAGAAAATTCAGCAGCATACATTTGTCTGAGAAAACGGTGTGAGAATGAGTTAAAATATTTTAGTTCCAGAGGATTCTGGGATTCTTGATTTTATTAAAACGTTTGATCTAAAACTACCTATGTAGTATTGCCTTTTCTGCTGGAGTTGTTGGCGGTCGATTTTGATTGGATCTATAACTACGTGTATACGTCTGGTTAAAAATTTTTTGTTTGGGTGTTCTTGTGTGTTCTGAACATTTCCGAGAATAGATCCGAAACTACCCAGTTTCAAGTTGTGAGGGTTCCAGATTCTGTAGTCTCCGGGAATTGTGAGTTTATAGACTTTGTTATTCTAATACAGGAATTGCTCATCTCGGCATCAGCTTTCGACTGACGCATATTGTGGGTATTGGATGTCGTCTCACAAATGTCAGTCCATATGTCAGAGAAAAGACAGCAGGTTCCCCTTTCCAGTTCAAGCCATAAATACCTTTGTTCGTGAATGCGAAGAGCACTCGCGAAATTGCGTTTTTTCATAACTTTGTCGGCTTAGGCTTTCTTGCTCACGAATGTACCTCTGTTCCTGCAAGTTTGATGACTATATTTACGTACTATGAATATATGGGATGTCGACGTCGAGTAGAAAAGAGTCCCTCTGTAGTCAAACAACGTGCTGCATACAGTCGCATGGAAAAACTATTTGAACCTGTTTTCCCGACGGGCAACGAGAGTTATTGGGGGCATTTATCTTAAGCAGTTGGTCATCGATGTTTAATTGCTATTTTCGATTCGAATATTGAGTTCTTTCCATTATTATATAGCTGATTGGTGGGAGTTGGGGTTATTTGCAAATGGTAATCTACATATGTAAACACCTTCCAACAGTTTCATACAGTAAAATCATGATTGCAAACAGTTAGAATATTTAGAAATAAGGTAGAATTTGAAACAGTACGTTTCCTTAATTTTTATACCGCCGGAGGCGGTATACTTGTAATGGGTTGACCCATCTGAATTCATATGTTTTGCATGTAAATTGCTTGGCGCGGAGGATTTCCGTCCTGTCTTCAACACATGTCCCTGTTACGCAGGTTTTTTGCCCAACAATTTTTCTAAGATTTTGCAATTTTTAGAGCACCATTACAGTCGATTTAGTTCATTTTCAATGCCTTGTAAATTGTTTTGCAAACGATCACTCTCTGCCTTTTCTCATACTACCGAAAATCGGGCGTTATTTGCTGTCACTTGATTGGCAGGGTTTAACAGATCAATAAATAGCTAAAACTGTTGTTACAATTTTCGTGTGCTAAGACTGAGTTTGAGTTTGCACTGTATTTATTTCATTAGTGTTTGCTTTGCTTTAGAATTTAGATAAAATAAATTGTTTAAAATAAACATATATACATAAATGATAATTTTCTCTCTCACAGTTTACTCATTAAAAAAGTTATAGTCAGAGTAGTGTAGTGGTTAGGGTGTCCGCTTGGCGCTGGTCCGGACACAGATCGAATCCTTCTTCCAGTAGAATTTTGTTTCACAATTGGCAATGGCAAATGGCAATAAAATACTCCCATTCTTTTGTCTTAGAGACGGCAAAATGTCGGGGAGTTGAAACTTTTGTCAAAAGCTAACGTCACCGTACACTATGATCATACTATGAACAGTATGATGAAAACAAACAAAACGTTGAACACATAAATTCCAAACTCTACGGCGGTATTATTCCCCTTTTAAGGGGTAACTTGTTATCTTATTGCCATAAGTGAATGGGCGGGTTAGCTTTCAAAAGTATGATTTTATGCGAAATATAGGTATATAAGTAAAGTGAATCATGTTGCAAATTGGATGTTCGACGGACCATATGGAATTAATTCAGTCTTTATTACGAAATTGCTGCTACTGACAGTTTCAGGATTTACTCAGCCTGCGTAACGATCAGAATAATGGATAAATCCAGAAAATCTCTGGGTACTCAATTAGAGGATGTGTGGGTGAACGTCTCTTACAGGGTTCTAAACTGCGCCTACAGTTACATCAGCTTAACTGTATACTAGCTTGCATCTTGAGCAGATTAAATCATTCAGTATTATCTTCGCTCGTCCAAGAAAGTGTCAATGATGATTTGTCTAGAACTGTGTTTTTGGGAAGTCAACTGCACTGCTTGATGGTTGTAGAGTTAGAGTGCTCGAAGCGGTCAGTCGTCTGTAAAATTCATGGCATTGTCCTGAGAGCAACTTGTTGTGCGTGTACTACTATTTTAACATCATTGACCTCGTCATCAGAGAAATCTGCGAATTAGTGGATTGAACTCGGAGAAGAGTCACTGTGTGTTTGTTTAGTTTACGTAAGAAAGAGCAGGATCAGAACTTTGCTTTTTTAAAATAATTTTTTACATTTATTTGACACGAATGCAATGCAATGAAAGAATGAATACCGGCTCCTGTGATTGGATTTGTCCTGTGTGTAGGTTGAAGAGAAGGTTTGAGCTATGGCTAACTTAGCCAAATTTAGCCTCACCGAGCCTCAGCAGTCACCACATAGCGTCTGCGAATACGGACGAATAACCGAATAACAGAATTCTAATTTTTGTTGAGCATTCACCATTCATGCAACGTTCGCCATTTAAACGCTATTGATCTTCAGTTGAAAAAATAGATATGAGTTATACAAGCTATGCTATGCTATGAGTGCAAGCCAAGATTTATTTTGCGCCATCATAATGAGCTTCCGTAGCCGAGTGTTTGTAGAGTCGCCATAAGTAGAGGATCATTTATAGTCTAAAGTCTAAAAAAAGCTTAAACAGATTTCTGATTTTGTGTGGTGGTACAGCTGGCTGTGGTAGAGATATCGAGGTGTGATCATCACACAGACGGTAACAGATAATTTCTAGCCTACCTCCGGTAATTGTAATGAATGACTAATCCTCCGAGAGCCACCTCCGTAAACATCTATAGCTCATGAATCCGCTAAAGGAAGGGGATTTAGAGGTACTTTACTCCTCCAGTTATTTCTACACCCATTCATTCATTCACTTATACCTTATTTTTGGCGTGCTGAGAGTGACTTAATCTTATAGTGCCATATTCTATCAAGCGAATGTTTTAATCATCACTTTACGTTAGACACCCATTTCCCCATTAACTTGGTAGCTGTTCATCCAACGTCTTCTTTGCCTTATTCATGAGAATAGGTGATGTTCACTTTCTATTTGTAGATCATATGACTTAACTCACCCACAACTCCATTTTTTAGTTAGTAATTATAGGACTGAAGTGGTATGAGCTGCGTCACCAGACTAAACTAATTAGACAGTCCAATATTAAAAAAACAACTGGGAAAGGAAATAAAATGTATTAAATCAATTACGGTGCTAGCACGTCTCGCAATGTTTACGTTCATTGTTTTTTCTAATGTCTAGATTTTATGTTCGAGATAAAAATTTAAGCTTTAGTTTGATTGAGAAAGAAAATATGTTGATTAATTAATGAGGTCTGCACTGCATACCGAATAACCGGATATACATGTTTCAAGCCGGATACAGACCACTGATCTGATACGACCGTTTCGGTACAGTTAATTACAATATAGCCCCCAACTTATATTAGTAATATATATTGTATAGTGAACTGCAGAATAGAAAATACACCCACAGTCTTCAGTTAAACTGCACAGTTTCCAAATGATTTATTTCAACAATAATGCTGCACAAATAAGGCCTCCTTTTTGCTGGGATGAGGTTCACGGTCGCTGACAGCATCAGATTTGGTCTTGATTCAGTTGTCCTAAAGCTCACATGTAATTCTGGTTCTTTTCATTTACTCACTACTAATTATTATCAGTAAAGCTTAATTAGTGATTTATTAAATGCAGTAAAGTAGACGAACTGTTCGTTAAAGTTTGAATGACCAAATTCGGTATCCCGCTGGGTCGTAAATCTTCGTAGTCATCTTCTTGCTTGGTAATGATGTTAACTGTTCATTCAATGCAGACTAAATTCAAGCATTAAATAAGGCCAATTTTGTCGCTTCCTTCCTACGTTGCTTCGATCAGAGGCGATCAAGAGAGTCCAGATTCCGACTACGCTGAAAATTCTGATTCAAGCTTTTGTCAATAGGTACAATACTCTTACTGTAGCGTCTGAAATATTCTACTCCATAGACTGCATTTCGCAGGTAAGACAATTCTATCCGATTGTAATGGACTAATATAGGTGTGTAATCCTGCACAGACATATGTCGGAGACGAAATTTTGGAGGAGTAAACCGAAAAACAATATATCCCGGAAACGGGGCTGCGCGGCCAATACATCACTTTATCCTCCAACTGTACTCCTTGACCAGAAGCAAAATTGCCGTACAATTAACTCTAAATTGAATTTGTCCTTTCCTGGTCAGTTACGGTAGATTCCTAGGCATACATTAACACGGAGTCCAATTCTGGGGATCTACCCCGACTCTGGCAAAGGGTCTACCTGAAAAATTCCAAACTTTTAAGCGGGTATGCCCCAAAATTTGGAGAAACTGCTAATGTGGCATTTTAACGGAATAACGGAAGCTCTAACGGAAGACGATAATCCTGTCATACGTAAGGTAATTATGAGGGGTCTATCAAAAAAGTAACAAGTCTGCCTCCTTCAACACCCACCACTACTGCATTTTTGGCCAAAACTTAATAAAAATGAAGATTTTTAGCGATTTTTCTAAAATTTCTTAAAAGTCGATAAAATTTGCGAAACAATGAACAGTATTTGGAAAAATCGCTGAGGAGTCTACCCTTCTGGACGAGACTGTCTACCCATTTTTGTCAGTCTGGGGGGTCTGCAACCTCCCATCCGCCCACGTTATCCTATGCTATGTTCCTAGGGGAAAATAGCCTTCCCAGCTGGTGCACCGATTAGCTGCTGTCTGGGAAGCTCCTTTTCGCGCAGTTCAGAATCCCCCTACGTACTTATCTATCGAGACGTGCCAACACTCGCTACCAAGGACAGCTGTTTAACAGACATGTCCTTCCAAAGCGTTCCAAACCAGATGATCACTGCTCTAACGGAAGACGATAATCCTGCCATACGTAAGGTAATTATGACGGGTCTATCACAAAAGTAACAAGTCTGCCACCTTCAACACCCACCACTAGTGCTACTGCATTCTCATTTTATAGAGACTTGTAGAAACTGGAAACTAGAAAAGGAACTGTAGACGACAGACACGAAGGCTTTCTTATCATCCAAAGTCTCTGCATCCTTTGTTATCCCTGCCTGCTTTATTATTTCAATTTTCCTCACCTAAGGAGTAGGGATAAGGTCCGAGTCAGATATGTCAAGGAATAAACATGTTTACATGCATCATTTTCCTTGCCTGTTTTATTGTAAGCTCGTTAAAATTGTGTTCCAGTTAGCAACTAGTAGTGGGAGCTGTAGAGTTTAGCGATAAATCACGACAGGAGATTCCCTTGATAAGCCAAATTGTTACCAACATTTGGATGACTAAAGGTCTGTAGCTTTTCAAGTTTTCAAATAACAGTAATGAATCTTAAATGACGCTGGTAAGCCCTAAATGTAAGTTGAACGTGGGAACGGCGTTTGCGTCACATTACTATCAATTTCATCTTTGCAACTCGGTAAAACAATTGAAGCTTATTCAATTTCTGTTAGACGAGCAGTCTAAGCTAGTAGTGTGGGTAAGATCTATTACGAGATCTTTCTGTTCGTTGCCAAAGTGTCTTGTTCACTGAACTGTATGAATGTATGAACTATAATAACCCTCTCTTACGCAGCACACTCTTTTTGGTTGGCGGTGTGCAGCAGCTTCAGAGTACATGTTGCCTTCGTAAAAGCTTAATTTTAATTATACGCTAGAAAAAGTCATTACGACTGGGAACTTGAATTGGTACAATTACACAACTGCTTCGGAGTGTTAAACATATTTAAGTTTCTAATGAAGTCGTTATCAACTTCCGGATTGAAAATTAGTCAGGGGGGTTTAATTCTTACAAGAGGGAGTTTGACAAAAAATAGCTCTTTTGTCTCAAATGTTGCCAAGTCGCTGTTATTAAGTAGGAGCAAATATTCTTTGTATTTTCTCATTGTCGTCCTATTTTCAGGGTGATCTGGCATCTGCGCCATTTTGAATGCAAGTCCAGTTTTAATTTGCTCTCGGTGGAGCACTCCAGCTTGATATGATAGTCAGCCTCCATTATACAGCAGCTTTTGTTATCAACTAATCTCTTGCACTTCAGTCTTCTGGCAGCACTGTTTTAGTCGAACAACTTTTTCCTACTGAATCATGAAATTTACTTTCTGGATTTTGATACTTGAAGTGATAGCAGTGTGCTTATCAACTCAGCGACGACCTCCTGATTTTGGTATGCTCAAACTGTGTCCTCCCGGAGGTCGCTCCTTTATGATGGCGTGGAGTCTTGCCTGTGAAATGAGAAAAAAGAGAACCAGTCCTACACAAGGTATGGATCCGTTCAAGGATTGATATAATGTTATATTAACCCGTGATCCAAAATAAATTTGATTTCATTGTCCTGTAATAATTCATTCATTCATCCTATGTTAATATTTAACTCATAATAATCTCAAATTCATAATTTGAAGGGAGTGTACCCCGTTGTTAGTAAAAGCTTGAACATTATCAGATAACTGTGCCGTAACACCATTGGTGAAAAAGTACTATGTGTTTTGAGAAAATCATGTAAGGAATTTGATTTTACATGACGAAAAATGTGATTATCACATCAGAATAGATTTGAATTTAAATTAACCGTTAACGACTAATGTTGATTTCCTAGTCGCGATAGTGGATTCGCGCCGCAGCGCCACTCCCGCCATACTACAGTTGGAGCAGCCTGCTGTCCTCACGCCTTTTAATAATTCATAGTTAAACAATAAACATAAAACATTTAGCTTAAGCAATAAATAATTTATTGTCGTTACAGCTCTAGTAGAAAAAATTTGTGAACTGCTTTGTGTGGCGCAATAGTTTTGAGACGAAGTTCGGTTCAAGTGTTTAAAGTATAGATAAGCTGTATCGCTACCCATAATTGTGGGTTCGAATCGCACGAAAGTTGTACAATTGCGATTTAATTTCTTAACTATTTCTTGTTCAATTTATAGGGGATATAGAGTCGAGTGAAGAAGAAGAGCCACTAGCTCGAAACCGTCGCTTCGCTGCTGCTTCCGCTGCTTCATTTGGAGCCTCTGGTAGATACCGCTTCGGCGAGGGTTATCGACCAGCTACACTGACTGAAATTCAAAACATATGTTGTGAACTGGGTTGCGAAATTCGCGATCTTTTAGCCTATTGTGATCCCTTTGGTGAATGGAATTCGTAAAGTACACATTGGAACTAAACTTCTCCAGAAAGGCATAATATTGCTTGTTTGTTGTAACCTATTTAGTTGTAATTATTTGAACGTATAATAATAATAATATAATAACATCAAACGATCATCTGCATCTCTATCGTTTTGTGATCAAGTTTTAGTACGGGAGCAATAAAACGGGCATTCTTGTTGTGAATCATGTTGTCTGTACAGTTTCCTGTTTCGTCCAGTAAACATGTTATTGTGTATAAAACCTCTTTAATTTCAGTACAAATTTGACTAAACAGAAAGGGAGCATGAATCAGACAGCACTTCGCTTAAATTGTAAAGCTTTTTCTAAAGATTTTTGTATGAAATATTCACAAGCTCGCACAAGAAATTTTGGGACGATCGAAATATGAGCTGAAAAAGAATTCGTACGTACAAAAAGAATTTCTTACAACGTTGCAACCAGTTGCAACTTTCTTACAACGTTGCAACCAGTTGCCAAATTAGCAGCAGAAATGTGACAACTTTCTCACTCTCTAAACAGAATGTAAGCTTGTAATAGTTAACATCAAATGAAGCATCTGAGAGCCTCTGTAGCCGCTTGGAAATGTACAGTCTCTGCTGTTACAACAGCTTACAGTTTTAATATCTGAATTCTTCAGTAGATGATTGTTTTACTGTTTGGTTTTAGATTAGAATTGCCTAATGTTTTCCTTGTCTATCTGCATTGTTAAGTAGTGAGTATATCTATCTTCCAGTGAAGAGCCTTCATTTAGTTCGAGGATTGAGCTTAATTGAGCTGAGGTAACAACATCTGAGCACTGCAGTCATCTAACCTTGGCGTTGGTTTCAGATTAGCTGAACTAAGCTGAATCTTTGCTGCTCTGCTCAGCAACAAGATCGGTTTAAGAAAACATTTAATTGTTAAAGCGTTGAAGCATTGCATGATCTTCACGGGTTTCATGAAACAGTATTTACGGGGGCAACACCCTGTAGACAGATTTCTTCGCAAGCTTCCTTAGTTCTAAGCGCTGTCTCAGCTGCAACTTCATCGCCTTTGCAATGTCCCCAGGGATAACTGCAGCACTTTCCATCCTTCACATAATATCGTAATGTGAACTGACTCTGCCTCCCGTCTTCACAAACCGCTTTGAAAGGCTGCTTTTCACAGGAGTAGGAAACTGAAATAGAACAAACATGATTACAAAACTTATGAAACTGTGCAAAGGACTTTGCAGGTTGTTGAAACTTCAAAGTTTAAAGTTGAAGGTTGAACTCTGTAAGTTCGAAAGAACAATTTAAATTTATCAAACAAGACTACACTTGATTTGAAAGCTTATTTATGTGCTCTACTTTTAGGCATAAGCCTCGTCGTTTTGAGCAATAATTTTTTGAAGAACTTTCATTCGAAAATTGCTTGTTTTTGCAGGTTTTGACGAATTGGTACCAGTGTAAATTATAAACACGGATAAGTTTATACTCAAAGGGCTTCGAAGAGCTTCGAAGAGTGCACAAATTGGGTTAATTGGAGCCATGTACACTAAATTAATGTAAACTTCTGGTCGAACTGATTTTGTCAAACAGCGGCCAAACGTTTTTGACCGAATATTGTTCCACAACCATTGGGTGGATCTGAAAGATGTTTTGGACAAAGTATCTTTGGACAATTTGCCAGCGATGGGTTTATCTTTTTTATTCTTCGTTTTATCAGCCTCCAATCAAGAGCAATAATTTTTCAAAGTTGGATTAAATCAAAAAACCGTCCCTGGCAAATTTACTCAGAAACGCTTTGATTGTGATAGTGCTCCTTTTGCATAAAAATTTTTCCTCAAAAATTTTGGTCAAAAATTGTGGCTACGTGCTTGCAACCAATACAAACTTAGGCAGACACGCTTCAAATTGATATGTGGTTCAATTCCTAACCATAATATTGTTAGATAATGACAAATTTGATAAGTTCAAATTGTATAGAGTTTCCATCTACTACTGAGTTTGACTACGTTTGTTGAAGTAAACGCCTGTTTAGTGGAGTTCAAATTTTGCTCCAGATGCTAGATCATGCTAAAGTGATGTGTCCTGCCTAAGGTTATTTTTCTTGGATCCTCCAGAAAGTACATACAACTTAAAAGCCGGAATGTCTGTCTTGTTACTTACGTCCGGTTCCCGTTCCAGTACCGGTGCCAGTGCCAGTTCCCGTCCCTGTCCCAGTCCCAGTTCCTGTTCCTGTACCCGTCCCTGTCCCTGTGCCAGTACCCGTTCCTGTTCCTGTTCCTGTTCCGGTGCTGGTCCCGGTTCCAGTTCCTGAAATTTAAGCAGCTGTGAAAATTCTAGTTCTTTCTATACAGGGTTAATAAAGTTATATTCATTATAGTTCATTCATTATAGTCGTTATATTACGTTGCTACAATAGTTATATTCCTTCCAAAATTCACTTACTTGTGGAGGTTTGTGGTTATTCCGATAATATCAGCATGACTTGAACTTAGAAGAGTGGAACTGTAAAAATGATTTGCGAAGCTTCCGGCACAGGTCACATTACATATTTGTGAAAAACGCAGCATAGAGCAAGTAAATTAAGTACAAATAAATTTTTCGGCAAAAATTTGTGTCAAATGCTTTGCAGTACCTGTGCCTCCGAGGCAAATTTCTTCACAATCTTGTTTAGTTCTGATGACGGGTTCACTGGCAATCTCATCTCCCTTGCAGTGTCCGTAAGGGTAACTGCAGCACTTTCCATCTCTCACGTACCATCGCAGAGTGAACTGACTCTTTCTTCCGTCTTCACAAGTAAGTTTAAAGCCTTGCTTCTCACAGGTATAGGAAGCTAAAATCGGTGCTCGTATGAATTTCATGCACTCCAAAATTTGCTGTAAAAGTGGTTAGGGTAAACTCGCTTAGTACGGACACTCGAGACTAAAACTGCATTTAACATAGGATTCAGCTTGTTTTAGTACGGACACTTATTAGGTTTAGTATGGACACTACTAGCACTGTATGGACACGTACATCTTCAACATACATTCACTATGCTTTACCCACAATTTTACGCGCAGGTCAAATAATAATTAATAGCAAATAATAATATGTCATACATGCAATCTTTTCCGCTTCTGAAGAAATAACTAAAATTAACATAAAAATACAAAACGCCAGGCTGTTTCTTAAAAGTAAATTACGTATGAACTAAAATTATTATATTATTAACAGCAAATCATTAAAGGAGTAAAATGCGGTAAAATCATTAAAGAGTAAACGAGGTAAGATTAAGGAATTTACTGTAGATAAAAATATTTAATTGTTAGCATACTCTGACACTGCAGTAAAATTGTAAGGGAAGCAGGCATAGGAAAGATTGATAAGCCTGCAATGGGAGTTCAGCTGATGGTCCCGTGGTGTAGTGGTTAGCATGTCTGCTCCGGAGTCAGAAGGGCCGTTACAAAATAGGTAAATTAAGGTAAATTCAGTAATTTTAGGTAAATTTTATAAGGGGCCGTTTGTTTATGTTGATAAATGTTAATTTTATCAAATTGTTAAGTAAGTTGCAACATTTGTTACAGGTTGTGCGATTCGTCTTCTGGCATTGCCATATGAAAAGTGGTAGAGAAAACATTCATACTCCAAATATTCGGTCCCCATTGATCATAAAAATTTGGAAGAAAGAAACACCTAGAAACATGACACAGAAATTGAAGATATTTGTCATGCTTACTGTAAAATTAAAGTCCTTTTAATTTTGTTAAATGTTAAACAGAATTTGCAAATATGTTTCTGAAAAGTCTACCCTTCTTCCCAATTTTAGATTTTATACAATGCAAAAATAAAATTAAGTTTCAGCAATTTTCCAAAAAAACTGATATAGAAGTATAATTTGGCTAAAACCTTAGAATTGTCTCAAGACTTAAGGGGGGGGGGGGCTACGAACGGGTTGGCACGACATCGTCGGAAAGACCTACTTTTCCCCCCAACGTTAGCCAATATATCAAATTAAAAAAGTTTAGGGTGGGCAACAATATATCTCATATACACCGTTTTTGGCAGGACGCCAAAGTACAAATTTTAGTTCGAAAAATGGGATTTTTCAAAAAGATTTTTTCAGCTCAGGTGGATTAACGGTTTGACCAATTCTGAAACTTTCAGCCATAAATGTTAACTGTTACTAGTGCTAAATATGAAAAGTATTCCGGCTTTCGAGCGTTGCTTCCTTCTTCAGCTATAACAGCTCAAAGTTTGAAATTTGGCAAAAAGTTGCGATGTGACCGTGCGCCGTTTTCGATCTAATAAAATTGACAGCCCCTAGCCTACCCCAGCTTTTTACCAAATACTAGGCTCTAATAGGGGCAAACTGTCTGTGAGTTTCAAGGGTTTTGGTTTTCTGGTTAGTGTGCCAGCAAACTGTTTGTTAAGAAATAACCCTTATTTTTAGGCCTGAAAAGCTGGCTAAGCGCAGTACAAATGGGGTCAAAAAATTTTTTGTCTCCGATTTTGCCGAAAAGGTGCTTATAGGGGTTATTTGACCTGCTGAATTCGAATATGAAATCTGTTTTTCGATATGACGCTTACTTCGTTCGGTATGCGCTTACAACTGTCTTAGAGCTTTTTGGAGCGATCGCCATCCATACTTTGAGAAATCAATCTATCATTTCTAAACATTGGAGCGAGGTTTAGTGACATAGCTTTCGGCACATCTTGGAACACTCACTGGCCTGTAATGTGCAAAGTTTCAGCCGATTCTGCCACAGTAATTTGGAGTAATTGGCTCACATCTTCGAAATTGCACCAAATTACAGCGACAATATCGATAATGTAATCTAGCACTGCGAACGCAGGGATTAACGAAATCACGTCATTTCTACATAAGTTAAGACTGATACTTGGAGTATTAATTGGAGCAAAGTTGGATTCATTTGGTAAACCACAGCTCATTAGACGTTAGTTAGCCTCCACCCGTATAGACCTACAACACCCAATTTTTCGCACTTTGATTGTATCTCACATAAAGGTATACCTTGATCTAAGGATTAGTTTACACGATATCAAAGCGCTATATGTCAGAACTATTTCTGAAAAAATTTTGGTACCGTACCTTGCCCATAGCGATCAGGGTGAGGCGAAGTTTGTGTACGTGCCATGTCGAGCTGTGGACCGACAACACCAACTTCTGATGGCTGCACAGTAGAGATGAGGATTTTGGCTCGCGGCTCGGCTCGGCTCGGCTCGGCTCGGCTCGCGAGCCGAGCCGAGCGGAGCCGGCAGCAATTTCTCCCGAGCCGAGCCGAGCCGAGCCGGAGAACTGAAGCTCCGAGCCGAGCCGAGCCGAGCCGACCCCAACAAAAAATAGCAATTCAACCAAATTTCCTTGCTATATTTTCGGACTTGTTCAAGTAAAATTGTCAATAACTTCAGTGAAGACTAATAATAATTGCCAATAATTTTCTTTAGCTTTCTCGATACCTTCCAAGCAAATGTTAATCTTAATATTAGGCTGTCCTTGTCGCTAACTCGTGTATGGTATTGATATACTTTTAGTAAGAAAAACTTTTGACTTGTTTCATTATTACGTCTCAGTTTTGGTTTCATAAAAATCTTACCTGTAAAATCTATTATTCTGTGTTTCTGGGTATTTTTAGTAATTTTATTTTATCGGATAGCGAAAAAGTTGTAACTGCTTCTAGTATTTGAGTATATAATATGATCTTGAGAGGCTAAAGATAAATCTTAACTTGTAATTATAACTGGTTACGACTTCGTTAATAAACTTGACCAAGACAACAAGGAACTAAATAAAAAATTCCATGCAATCTGGCGAATTTGAAATTTCAAGCTTGGCGAGCCGAGCCGAGCCGAGCCGACCCACATTCAAAATTTCTCCGAGCCGAGCCGAGCCGAGCCGGGTATGACCGCGAGCCGAGCCGAGCCGAGCCGACCTCATTTTCTCGCGAGCCGAGCCGAGCCGAGCCGGAAAACTCCGGCTCGTCCTCATCTCTACTGCACAGTACGCTATGCTGCATGGAATTCATTCAAACTTTAAACTATTTTACACTAAACCTAATACTATTATGTGGCAAAAGACTAGCTAGCTTTTCCAACATCGAACTTTTAGTGAAATTCGTAGCCCCCCCCCCTTAAGGTTCTTATCCAACAAAAGAATCAAGTGAACAAGTAGAAAATATGTAATTTTACAGAATTTAAATTAGATTGAATTATTATTATATAATTTATAATAATTAATAATATTAATTATTATTATTTAACTATTAATCGAAATAAGAAATAAATCCACCTTTTCATTTTCTTATCTTTGTAGATGTTTCCAGACTTGATGATCCCATTTTTAAAAAGAACAGAACTTAAAAATTTTTGAAAGCAAGACTATATATTTGACGTTTTTGAGATTGCTTAAAAATTCAATGCTTCTGGAAAAAACTATGAAAAAAGCAAGAAACATACCTCCCGCGCAGAAAAGGTTTCGCTAATACCAGTTATTTTTTCACTACATAGTTACAAAATAACTTTTATTTCGACAATGAACAAAAATCAAATTAAACAGGGATAGTGCAATGTCTACAGCCATAGATGACCAAAATCAATCATCTAGGCTATTCAATGCACGTGTTAATATGGGTGCTCATACAAAACAAATGTGTCCATACAAAACAACAGCAGTGTCCATACATGACCGAATAAAAATTTTCCGACTAAAATTATTCTTTAAATTGCAGTTATTCTGTATTACCTTTTTCTGTTTAAATTCTTTTACAGCTGCAAAGTACACACTCTGAGGATTCTACTAATATTCATTTTAACCAAAAAATATTTGCCGAGGACAATGAAAAAGGATTCGAAGATTACTCATAGATTCCCACGTAAAGCCGTTTCAGTTGCAAGATTTCATATATATGCTTGTAAAATTTGTTCTACAGAAGCTCTACAGAAACAACCACCACAAACATATACTAAACCAGCCAATATTTTTCTAATCCTGCATTGTGATATTTTAGCTAATACGAAAAATATCTTTTGCTATCATCCTGTTCTTAGTTGTAGCTTGCAAGTCAACAGCATGCTTGGCTTCTGAATTTGTAAACTGTGAAGCTATATCATTGCAACAGCTTTTGCAGTTGCAAACAATGGAAAGAAGATTCCAATATACTTTTCTTAAAATTTTAGAATCACTTACTAACAGGTCCACCTGGGCCCACTCCAGGCACACCAGGGCCGCCTGGGTATAAGGGAGGGAGTGGGGGAAAGGTTCCAGGCTCCACGGGTCCTGGACCCACCGGCCCGGGTCCTGGTCCCACTGGTCCTGGTCCAACTGGACCAACAGGTGGACTAGGCGGCCCGGGTACAGTTCCACCAAGACAGATTTCTTCACAGTCTGCTTTCGTACGGATGGCTGGTTCGGCAGCAATTTCGTCGCCCTTGCAATGACCGTAGGGATAGGAGCAGCATTTCCCATCCTTCACGTACCATCGCAAAGTGAACTGGCTGGCTCGACCATCCTCACAGGTGGCCTTAAATTCAGCCTTCTCGCAACTGTAACTCAACTGTCCTAAACACAGTTAATGTTGCTTTGTTTAATAAAAAATGGACATAAAGTACGGCTCGGCAATTTTCTGAATTGCACAAAAATTGTATTTTGATTGGAAAATTCTGTCAGTACCAGACTCAGTAACACTGGAACGCAATACACATTTTCAGGCAAAAGCTTACCTTTAACCAGTGCGCCAATGCTTAAGACAATCCCGAGTTTAAAAAGAGCGTTAGGCATTTTAAACGGGAGTGAATGGTTGTCTGCAGTATGGAAAGACTAAAATCTCTTTCTGTCCAGTAAAACATTAAAGCAATCACCAAAAAATTGCAAAACTTAAATAGAACTAAAAAATAAATAGATCATGACGTTTTATTCCATGGTAGCTGTTGTGAAAGTTTTACAGATTTTAAATATCCGTTCAAGCGCAGGAGAAAATCTTTAAAACGTATTCAAAATTGCGCAGACATTCATACTTTGCAACTCTTCAAACAGTCAGCCAACAAGAACATCTTAAGTAACGCAAAAGCTGAATTTGATTTACAATTGTTATTGTTGCACACAATAATTCACTTCGAGTCCTTTTTAAACTATTTAAAAATAGTTTCACGTTTGTAATGAACCCTCAGTGTTTGCACGTTTAAGAGTTACTAATTATTCAATTGCACGATTGTAATCAAAGATAATTTTCCTTCAAATTCTAAAGAAGGCTGGAAAACCTGCACACAACGTGCTGCAGTCGGTTCGAAGCCGGTTAGTTCGGACGGATTAGTGACAACGTTATCAGGCGTATTCTTTACAGCCGCCTCACCCAGTCGGTTCGCCGGTTTGGGATAGTGTCAGCAATTTTAGAACTTTGGCTGGGTGCGGGGAAGCTGACACTGAATAACTGCAATCGCAATTATCCAAGGTGTTCTACAAGGCTATCAGTACGTCCATGACTTTCACCGTAATGGAGGTCCTGTGGTAGCTCCACCTCGCAGGCGGCCACCCCTTGAGAATCTCGGTAAATTGCCCAAGGTGGGAAGTCCAGGGTTTCCCCTAGAGGAATATTGTGCGGCTCCAGGTTGGAGCCGGAGTAAACAATGATCAGAGTAGATCAATTGTTCATTCTCAGATCCCATGGATCTAAACTTTCGTGTTTGTGGTTGATGTGTGCAGAGAGTACATTCCAAATTCCTCTCCGATCAACCTGTCCTCAGTGTAAGCAAATGTTGTCATGTACCAAAAAACTAAATTTAATGATTCAATACTATGGCTATGACTTAGCTCGTTGACTACATATCTGTTGGTTGTATTGAGGGATGGCCGGCCGATGACCAAATCTCCACTGGGTTATATTTTGTCATCCAGTTAATAGTTTTTTCGGATATCATTCCACCAAGCATTATATCCACACATTTCCAGCAATCGCAATGAGACTGTTTAGGCTACCTGGATAGCAGTCTTTACGGTGTATTTATGAATTGTAATACTACATATTATTATTATTACATAATATTACAGGCAGTAAACTTATTTGAACTGAACCCAAACTATGACTTTGGTTATTGGTTGGTCTCAGTCGTAGGCTGAGTAGCCACTCTAACTTTGTAGTTTTTGCAGTGACAGTGACCTTCAAAATATCACTAAGTTGCATTTGAGACCTTCTCAATTATACCGAAAGAAGTCCTTTGATATTTAGTGAAAAATGCACTCAGTCTGCTCAACTAAACGCATCCAGTACCAGCGGTGCTACACAAGCTTTTGTGTGATTATCTAATAAAGTATTTTAATTCTAAAATTGGTTAAAACTTAGCCTTAAATCTCCAGCCGCGTCGTAACGTAGGTGAACATATCTCAGCCTTGTAAAATTTGAATTGCATTTAAATTTGAAATTTGAATTTGAATGAAAAACAACTTTCATAGCGGCTGCGGGTACAGGAGCTACGCGGGGTGGAGGGTATTATACGCGAGTTCCAACCTGTACCGGAGAGTACCAACCAGCTGTATTAAACAAAATTTCAAGACGTCTTCATTTAGCACCTTTTGTGGTCGACTTTTTTTGTTTTGGAAAGGTATTATGGGAACTGAATGGGAAGTGTAAACGACTGGAAAGCGATCTCTGACTGAAACACTTCCTCTTGCTCTTGCCCCATGCTTTGTTTGTAATAGACATAGCTAACCTGTCTCGTTCAAATGTAAGTGGGCCGAAGCCATGCTTCAACGTGGTGAACATAAACTGGCAGTCACGTTGCTTTCTCAATAAGCTTTGGGTGGGTGGAACCGGGTGGGTTCTTCTTTGGGAGCTACACATGATTTTACACCGGCAGAGATGTCCGTCAAACGTCTCTCCATCTTGTTGTATTAGTTTGTGGGTTTCATTATCTTGAACTCTTAATAATTCACCATGGATAATGAATTTCAATGTGATTTAAAGCGTAACTTTAGCTAAATACAACTTAATTATTAGACACATAAATTCGTAATAATTCTAGAAAGAAAAAAGACACGCATAAAAATATATTATCGCACCACATCACATATAAGTTAAACATTTGACACAGTCTATTTTTTCTTGTCCTTTTCTTCCTCTTCCTCTGCCGGAAGGAGGGTGTGCCACTGGGCTATGGAACGTCGAGGATTATTCACCATGTCCATGAAATGTCTCTCTGGTGGACCTCCGGTCCCTCTGCCTAATTTGATTTGACCAATCGGCTCGTTGGAGCCAACTCTGTCGTAATCCATTACAATAACGTGCAACTGCGTTTTCTCGATATCGTATGGCTTCACCTGAAATGCAATCAACAACTATCAATTACACAAAGTGCCAGCTAATTTAATACAGGTTTGCAAGTTGCGTTACGTTACGTTACGTTACCTTAGTATCGTTACGAAAGCAGGCGTAGGAAAAATTAATGATCCTGGAATGGGAGTTCAGCTGATGGCCCTGTGGTGTAGTAGTATATAGCATCTATGTCTCTAGATCAGTATAAACATAGTTCGATACCCGGCTGGGCCATTTCTTTAGTTTCAATCCTGAGTATGACACCCTGAATTCCCTCTCCTTCTCTCACTCCTAGGTCCTGGTTTCAAGACTACAGGCATCAGAAACTATGGGCTTCTTCTTGGTCCACCAGCCCTGGTAGAAGTGCTACAGTATTGCTTCTTAGTGCCGATCCACGGGTTTGTACAGTTAACATCTGTAACAGCTCAGCTGAGAAAACAACTGTTAAAAACAACGGTTAGAACATGTTTGCACGTGTTTGCACAAACCGGAATAATCGAAAAATAATGTGATTTGTTTCGCCCAGTCAAACTCACCTCAAACTTGAAGCTTTCATTGTAGTATGGATTCAGGGTCTTCATTTTGACTTGAGTTTTAACCTTCTTTATTCGCTTTCCATTTTGCATTAAATTGATCTTCACATATGGATCAGAGGCTCCACCTAAATCCATCTTTTTGAGATTCTTGCATTCAATCACCATCACAGTTAGCTGACTTTTGGGGGGAACGTAACGAAGGGACATACAAATATCACCAAGTACATTCTTAGGGGGTTCTTTGATATCCTTCGTAAGCGTTAGAACTTCACCCAAATCAACAGCTCCCAGAGGAATAAAGATTTCTCCTGAAACAGTTCATACAAATCCTATTAAATAGGTACAGCAAAGAAAACATCAAAAGAAAAATAATAATAGTCCATACAATAATCTTCATCAAAACAAGAAACACAAATCTATTCCGCGTTTTCGTTAACTCGATCGATCCGATCATGTTACCTTGTTGCTAAACAGCTTGGTAAGGTATGCTAATCAGTGACCGAGTACGGAAGTTAAGTGGAGTAAGTAAGTTATAATAAGTGTGGACAATGTACCTTAATTATTAGTCAAAGAAATGTGTTCTTAAGAGAGTTTATTTAGAGATATGTCAATCTCGGAATTTGATTTCCCCTTGCAAAGGGGTTGCTCAACTTACAAATTTGGTCGAGCAAACATTTGGACAACATTTGTGCCAAGAAAACAGACGATCCTAATCTGCTGTCCACAAAAATTTTCCAAAGCTGATTTCTTAATTTTCTTCTGGCTCATGTCTGATCATATCACAACAGCAGTGATTAACACTATTAACATAACTTTAAATTAAATTAATTATTTATTAGATTATTAAATAAATTAGCATTATTTAATTCCCCAACCAAAGCATTCGTTTTAAGCAAACCAAGACCACAAATAGTAATCACTGCACAAGCTGAAACCTAAAACGTGCCCACTGCTAACGCAACATCGTTTAGAATGTTTATTTTTTTACAGCCACCTCACCCCAGTCGGTGCTCGGGTTGGGGTAGTGCCAACTTAGAACGTATGAATTTTTTGAGGGAAAGGGGATGCTGACACTGAATAATTGCCATAGCAATTACCCGAGGTGTTCTACAAGGCTATCACTTATCAGTACGTCCATTACGTCCACCGTAATGGAGGTGCTGTGGTAGCTCCATCAAGCGGGCGGCCACCCCTTGACAATCTCGGTAAATTGCCCAGGAGGGATATTTTAAATACGGTGCTAGAGCTTATTTTTTGTTCAAGCTCTAGACTTGACATGATCCTCCACTTGTAGCGCAGTAAGAAACCACTGCGCTACGGGAGGTTCAGAATATGTATTTAATTAAGCTAATAAATAAGTACCCATTTGATCGTCAGATCCCAATTGGTCGTGATCAAACACTGCGAATACCAGAGTCTTCGAGGAGATCTCAGAATACGGCACCTTCGGAAAGGTAAAGGATTCATTGAATACTGGATTTAATGTTTTCTTGTGAACTTTGGTTGTAAACTTTTTCTTCTTGTCTGGCAAAATATAAAGTTTTACGTAGGGATCAGAAGTACCGCCAATGTCCATAGCCGGCAATTCGACGGCCTGTATAACTGTCACCTTCAATTCTCCTTTTTCAAAATTATAGTCTAATTCGAAAGTTAGTTTTCCAAATGTTTCTTCCGGTTCCTTGTCTTCCTCTTTCTTCTCTTCCCTTCTGGAAGGGGTTGGAGTCGACATGGAAGTGGCAGTCGTGGTACCCGCCGCAGTCCCTGGTATCTTAATTGGGCTGTTGGCTGCCACCACATCCTGAGCCGTTGTCAGCCAATTACCAGCCGTTGATAGGGCTGAGCCGCCAATTTTTGATAAATAGTCCATAGTAATCGGAAATATTGCGATCCTGAAACAATGCTAAAATTAATGTTGTATGTTAGAGAACCTTGAACTAAATTACCTACAGTATACGTCTTAAAGCAGCAAAAATGGTAAGAGTTCACCTAAGTTCACCTACTGCATGGAAGTATATTATCCTAGTAATGAAATATAGACGTGTTTCATAGCAACTGTAGTCGGAATTTCCTAGATACTGTAGAAAAGTGAAGATTACAGTATCAACAGCAATAAGACTAGTAAAAATAAAAAATAAATAAAAATAATAGTTATATGACTGTGGTACAAAATTGCGGCTGATGGATGATTAATGTTAGCGGATTGATCACACTTGAACTCAACAATAACCTGATTGATCAATGCTATGCATGCCTTAATAATAAAAACGTGATGCATAGATATAAAAATACAAAAGCACTGGTTTGTTTTGAGGAGCGACCCCATCATTGTTGTCTTTTGTTGAATAAGACAATTCTCGCTACGTAAGTACACGGGGATAAAAGCTTCATAACCTGATACTTCCTATTCCGGAAGCTTTGCTATACAATGACACATTTACTGGAACTAGCCATGCAATAAGAGTCCTTGCTGTAGGCTTTCTAATGGTTTTCTTTGGTCTTAAATGGGATGTCACCTAGTAAACTTAACAATTAACAGCAAAATCGGCTTTCAGAAAGGAAAGACCTGAAATGCTGAATAAATAGAAAGCTAGACTATAACAAAGTTAAACCAGATACGCAGGGATAAAACCTAATTCTCAATAGCTAATGACTCGTAAACCAGGGCTTGAGAGATGGGACTCTTTTGAAGGCAAGTCCTAAAGTTCCTCCGATAGACCGATGGATTTAGTGGAAGTCAGAGTGACGCTATAGGATAAGTTCCTAGCAACCTTAAAGTCAATGGCAACCAAACCAGCACAAACACGAACTGAGTCAACTCTTGTGTGCTGGAATGGACGAGCCTGGTTTAAATCAAACGTAAAACTAGATATATTGGACTTGATCAGAGGCAGAACCATCAAAGCTGTCAGCCTGGATAAGGTCATATTTCCTTTCTGGTATTAAGAATGTTCAAACCATGTTCGTGACCTAACAAGGTCATTATTGTTTTGAGTTGATTGGTACAAAGAGCTGAAGAGTATAATTAGACATATTCAGGGCTAATAAAATGTAGAGGTAAGACAAAAAAGATGCCGGAACGGAACTAAACTGGTATTCGCTGGATTAAAATAAATTTACTATGTAATATCCAACGCAAATGGTGCAAAAAAGAAGCCTTTTGCTAGCAATTTTATCAAATGATGAATTCTTAGTTTTCGAGATCAAAGAACACAGATCTCTGGCTTAGCGTGCAGGCATAGTTCATGTCTTAATTGAAAATCTAAGTGAAAATGAACCCGGATTCCCTACTGTGCCAAAGAGAACCCAACTTTTGTCATGGCAGCAACATCTGAAGCGGGATCATTTCTGCAATCAAGCTTCTTTCTCAGTTACAATGTTCCTCAGCCAATCAAAAGCCAGGTTGCATGTTCTATTAGTCACTTTATTTTTCTGCATTTTTTCCGCAAAAGCGGACTTCTGAAGTTTCCGGTACAAAGCCAACTTTAGCAGACAGTCTGAACTCAAACAAAGCAACGTTTCCTACGAGGACAGACTTTTCTGGGAATGGGAATAGAAAACCAGATAACGTTTCCTTGATTCTGTAGACAAAAGAATGATTCGTTCAGAATGGTGTTCTTGCTGCGGATGAGTCGCCCGAAGAGGTCAGCGTTTGGATGGAGGAAGAAGGGTAACAGAAAGGCCCCTGTGTAGAAGAGTGTATGAATTACATAGTTGATTTGCATGAAGGTGAATTGCTTTGAGCTTTCCCCAAAACATAAAGAAAACCTAGTAATTGGAATGTATTTGAATCAAACGGCCAGCATCTGGAGTGGTCCTTTTTTGCAAAGTATATTACAGTAATGTAATCCTCTCATGTATACGGTAACACGGAGTCCATTCTGGAGGTTTTCGATGAAGGGTCTACTTCTTTCAAAATTTTAAGCAAAAATTAGTTTTCGCCTTTTAGAGATTTCAAACACTTTTAGCAATTTTTGAGGGATGTTTTAAAAATGACTAAAATTCGCTTAAAATGCGCAATTTTTAGTAAAAACTCGCTAAAAGGTCAACCTATTTCCCTTCTCGCCGAGAGGACCTTCTCGTCCCCTTTGTCGGTGCTGTCTCAGGTGACGCGGTCAGGGAGGGTTTGCACCCCCTCTCCCCTTCTCCCCGCGTTATCCCATCCTATGCTGTCATGTGCATTTTCTTGGTATGAGCCAGCTTTTTCAACACACCTACCTACCTACTAGGTACATATGTAGCTTGATATGCGTATATGAGAGGGTTTATCGACCTTATCCAAACCACAAACCCAGCAGGCAGCCATCGGACCAAACCATCTACCAAATACACCCAAGGATTTTGCTTTGCTAAGTGATATTTAGCACTTGCTTCTGCACTTGTCGAGTTGTCAATCTGATTGATTTACCTTTAAAGCAAGCATCTTTGAAACTGTTTGGCTTAAACTAAAGCAAAGCAAAAGGGCAGACATGTCCTAGAAGCTTCAGGACAGGGCTGATCTGGCAAAAGTCCCCCTCAATTCGCATGACTGAATAAATTGGTTAATAACAGAGCCAATAATGGATGAAAAACCATTCAAAGACAGCAGAACATAATGAGAAGATAGCGTGCACTGTCTCTGCCATCTCCTTCTAATCAGAAAACTGAAAACCTACATAGAGGAGAATAGCCTGTGTTCACAGTCAGACTAATAGGAAAGCTCAAAAAGCCTTAATATCAGACAAGCTAATGCAGAGTTTATTGAAAAGTTAGGGGACTAGGAAAAATATTAGCCTGCTGTGTTAAGTATGGCCAGGACGATCGTAGTCTTGCCAGTTACCACTAACTGAGGAGGGAAATAGGCTGGAAATTTAATTTGGCCACTTTCCGTAAAAAATTTGTAGCTAACATTTAATCAGGGAGAAATTTTTCGCTCTTGGGTTTGTTTGCCTAGATCGGGCGAAAGTAGGAAAAAAAGGCCCAGTAAAGTTTGTCGTAGTTGAAATTTTCAGGAGAAAAACAAACTGGTAGTGGAAGGCCGGGGCAAAATTAAGGCGAAGAAAGCTGAGACAAAGCCATTGAAGGCGACTAAAGGGAACTATAAAAGGTTAGGCATAGCCTAACGAAGCTAACAGAATAGAGAAAGTTCATTAGAAGAACCATGCAGGCATAGTTTGACGTCAGCCCTCTTGGAATCATAAGATCAGGCGAGGGTCGATTAAGCCATTCCCTAGGGAATTTCTCACGAAATATAGATTTTTCCTCTGTGCATAAACTATCCCATATACACGTATAGCCATGGTATGGCTGTAACATGCTCTTACAGGATTTTGATGTGGCTCTCCAGGGGGCAGCTCAAGTTACTCACCTACATACAACACCCCTTCATCTGATTAAAGCAAAGCCCCTAGAATGATGGGGGAGAACTTTTCTAATTTTAGGTTCCTACACTCTGTAATAAGTCGTGAGCAACCCCATTAACAAATGGAAATGCGAAGGAGCGTCCACAGATGTCTTCCTCTTGTGTAAGATGAGTTTTCCAAATCGAGTTAGGAACAAAAATTACTGATAAGAAAAAAGGATTCTTGCCATACCTGAATTATAAGACCTAGAAAAAACTTAATTTCATGTGCTTCCTAACCTGAGAAGTTTTAGAAGACTTAACAGTTATGCTTCATTCACGGAAACTGACATAGAAACCAAGTTTCAGATTGCACAGATTTTTTCAGTCACTGAAGCTGAAACTTAAATATTTAGGGAAGATACCTGAGCCTGAAGCTGAAATTATTGTAGCCCGCCGACTGAAACTGAAAGTATTTTTTATCGGCGACTAAAGCTGAAACTTATAATGGTTCCCCGGCTAAAACTGAAACGGAAGTATTAGCTACAGTAGCGAATCACGTGTGGAGGATAAGTTTTGAGAGTTATATGATGAGCCGACTGCAGGGACCGCCAACAACTTAATTTAACAATTAACCTCATAATTGTCCAAGTCTTGCCCAACACCGGAAAACAGGGATTTCGGATGGGAGAGCTAGTGACCCCTCTCAAACAAGGTTGACCCCTTCTTCAATAAGTCAACATTAATAAAATTGTAGTTTTAAGCATTTTGAAAAAACCATTCAAAACAATAGAACAGGTATAAATCACCAAGTCAAAATGTTTCATGGCTTTAAGATATTTAGCGTTCCCAGCAAATAATTTTTCACAATTACGTAAGCACGAGAAATGAAAGTGAACCTCTCAAGCATTCGGCCTGCAAGATGGTATTGCGTTCAGTATTGAATGTGGTCTTCAAGACCGCCCAAATGTCTTACGCAATGATATATTGAGTGTTAAATGTAAGCTGTGGCAAAAAAGCTGGAGATGTAGTTAAAGTTAAAGGAGTAGAGAGAAAGAGAGAATAACCTAAATGGAAGAAAGGCTGGAGACAATTTGGAAAGGAGAAAGCAGCCTCAACTAGGCAGATCAATACCTCTCTGAAATATCTACCCCCTTTTGCCTCTCTTAAATCATCAGCTAAGAATAAGTTATCATTTCAGCGGACAGAAGCTTGATCCCTGATTTGGCATAAAACAGTTCTAGAAAAACTTAAATATCCATATATGCACTTGCGTACAAAATGCTAGGAAATAACATTAAATTGAACTCTTTAGCCATAGCTATTTGAACTGAGGTAAAACTCGGAAAAACAAAAGATGCCATTTGTGACAAGTGTCCCTTCCTGTTCGAAGCTGTATACACGCAGTTCTTGAAGATATCTTTCACAATTACTATTTCTGCATCATGTCGTCTGACAAATCTATACTTAGTCAAAAACTCACATTTTAGAAAATAGTTGAATGCATGGTGATTCTTCCGTATACGCAGTACGCACACTTGTGTCTAAACGCAGAACTTACGTGATTGAGCTCAAATTTGGTATGGGTGTATTTAAGCATATTCCTGATCGATCTGTGAAAAATTCAAAGTTTCTAAAAAATTTAAATTTTTGAGTTTTTGAGGGAGTCTAAACAACTAAATAATGACAACTTTAATAACTAAAGCAAACAAGAAACATTACTTATGGGGGAGGGGTCGCCGGGTACCAAATTTTATAGTTACTGATATCAGGGTATAATATATCTCCATATGTATCAAAAAACAAGATAAACTTGCAAATCTGGGATATGGGTATTGGTGGCGGGTAATCCTTGGTATCCTTGCGGCTATACCATTTTTCCCACTGTGATTGGTAAAAGGGGAGGTGTGCTTGCATACCGGGCAGGTGTTTCGTATCTTTCTGTTCTGGTTCCAGCTGGAAGAAAGGCTAACTCCCTTACTTCGATGGCGGTTCCTATGGGGCAGTTTTCCTCCTGTATCACCCGGTGGAAGGTTGGCGACCTAATCCGCCATTGGGTCCTAATATTCATACAAGTCTCAACTCTAATAGCATGGATGTCCATGACAACCAGTTGGCGACCCACTGTGGCGTTGTTCCTGCAAACCGGTCTAGGGGAGGGACAGCTGATTAGAGTACCAAGCTGTGTTGCTTTGGCTATCCAATACCCGTGATTTACTTTCCAACTTCGAGGCTTTGAAGGCACGAATACATGGAGCAGTCAGTAAACCGAGTATAATTGCGTTGACCCAGACATTTATGTCGCATCAACAATGGACGATACAACTTGCTCTCTTGCAGAGTACAATTTAATGCGCTGTAATCGACGCTCACACGGTGGAGGCATTGCCCTTTATGTGCGTGAGTCAATACCTTGCAGTGTTTATCTCAGCTCTAAATCGTTCGAATACATTTGGTTCAAACTCCAGGCAAGTGATCATTTATTTGGCTCTTTGCTACCGTCCTGCAACACGCGACAACAATTTGTTCACTGCCCTTGGTCGGGACCTGGACACTCTACAATCCTTCATGTAGAGTAGCTGTCCTTGGCGATTTTAATACGCACAATGTAGAATGGCAGAGATTTTCTGGCCCAACAAATCAGTGTGGTCTCGATGCTGAAACGTTTGCAGTGACCAATGGACTTTCTCAGCAGGTTACAGAGCCGGCTCGCCTCGGAACCACACCTGCCACATTGGACTTAGTGTTATGTGGCTAAGACCACTTGTGATCTCGACTAATTGTGATCTTGACGAGGAAAACCTTTAGTCAAATTTGAGCACTGCCTTTCTCCTAGTGGCACATCCAATCATGCGGTGGTCACTGCTTCCATCGCCTCCCACAGGCCACCTCCGGCGAAAGAAGCTCGAAACATGTTCTTTGGTCGAGCTGACAGGGACGGCCTGCGATGCCACAACGGTAGACTACGCCTAGCCGATAAAAGGGGTCCTAATGAAATCTGGCCTGATATTAAGTCATCCATACTTGATGGCAAAGACATATATATATTCATACTAAACAGATAAGGCCCAAACGTATTATCCGTATTTCCATAGGGAATTATGTTAAACTGACCCGCTGCTTAGATCAAAGTTTACTGAACACAATAATAACGTAACGAAAAAGGTAGGATGATAAAGTAGTTCTCACAAAGAATGGTTGCTGTGCATCATCTCATGCTTAAATATAGCGGATGAAAGCTTGCTAAAAACTTAACTTTCAACACTCCCCCTCAAACGCTACATTTAAAGCATAAATTTAAGATCGTTTTATTTTCACTTTAGCGCAAGATTTCTCACGCCATCCTGACAATTACGTTCTTCAAATTTCTTCCCATGCTGCTGATGATATTGATCCCGGGAAACCTGCACACCCGGGTTGACACTAGGCCCAAAGGACAAGGTTCTAGCTAACCCGAAAACTGTAGCCAGAACCCGTCTTAGCCATGTTCCGACCCGGAATAGCACGCAAGTTAGGAAGCCCAACAGCTGACCAACCCAATGCCCATCACCGTTTTCCACCGCAAACATCATCCTTTGATAATTGTCTATGTTTCCCCTACAATTCGCCCCTCCGGAAGTTTTAGACTGAGCTGAACATAGCATCTTATACAAGTTACCTTCCCTTTGCACGACTCCAAGCACCCTGTGATTCTTTTTATCCAGCACTGCTCAAGGCCAAAGACCACTGTTCCTCCTCTGCACACAGTTGCTCTCACCGAAAGCAGATTCTTCTTCATTTTCAGAACACATAGCACACTCATCAGTTTAATTCTTTAAGGTCCGGCTTCCCCCGTTACCAAACTAACCTCTCCTGTTCCAACCGCTTGAACCTCACTGTCATCACCCAGTCTGATGACCTTCGGCACCTTGAATTCTTTGTAATTCTGCAGCAGATCTTGCTTGTTGCAGAAATGTGCAGTTGCACCACTGTCGAGATACCAGATTCTTTGAGCGTCGCCTTGTTCAACGAAGCAGCTTTCTTCTATATTGCTCAAGACATACTTGCTTTCTTTAACTGTGTGCAGAGGGAAGGGCAACGCGAGCAGTGCTGGATAAAAGAATCGCAGGGTGCTTGGAGTCGTGCAAGAGGAGCAACTGCTATGTTCAACTCGGTGGAGGGGGCGGGGCTGTCTGAAACACCGACTACAGTATAAAATTCGATATTCGCGGTGGAAAAACGTGCGACGACGACGGAAACCGGTCAGCTGACGAAACTCCCTGGCACCCCGTGCTGACAGGTGTCGGAACATGAACGGGTTCTGGCTTGCAATTTTCGAGTTGTGACCTTGTCCACTGGTGAGCTAACCCGAGCTGGATTTTGAGTTCAAAACCACTAAACAACAACTGCAGCAATTGAAGAAGGCGTATTGTCAAGATTCGCGTCGCATGTCATGATCTTAAATTTATGCTTTAAATGTAGCGTTTGAGGGAGTGTTGGACAAGCTCATCCGCTATAAGCATGAGATGCGCAGCAACCATTCTTTGTGAGAACTACTTTATCATTTTGCAGCGCGCGTTATTATTGTGTTCGAAACTTTGATCACAAGCAGCGAATCCGGACAACGCGATTTTGCGGCCACGGATATTTATTTGGAGCCTTATCTGTTTAGTATGAATATATATATGTCTTTTTTGCCATCAAGTATGGATGACTTAATCCCGGGCCAGATTTCATTAGGACCCCTTTTATCGGCTAGGCGTAGTCTACCGTTGTGAGCATCGCAGGCCGTCCTGTCAACTCGACCAAGAGGTGTTTCGAGCTCGCCGGAGGTGAGGCGATGAAGCGCATGGTGGTGGATGTGCCACTAGGAGGCAGTGTAGAATTGTTAAAGCTTCCTCGTCAAGATCTAGTCGAGATCACAAGTGGTGCTAGCCACTTTCAATGTGGCAGGTGTGGTTTGGCTTGAAGCCGGCTCTGTAACCTTTAATCCATTAGTCACGCAAGCTGTTCCAACATCAATTGTTGAGACGTCTCTGCCATTCTACATTGTGCGTATTAAAATCGCCCAGAACAACGCTTCTACATGAAGGATAGAGTGTCAAATTGACCAAGAGGCAGTGTAAAATTGTTGTCACGTGTTACGGGACATGATCTTGCGAATGATGTATTCGAACGATTGTGAATAAAGCACGGGAATTCACACCTCCACCATTGGTAGAATTACAGCGCATTAAATTGTACTCTGCAAGAGAGCAAGTTGTATCGTCCTGCGACACTCTGGAACACAATTATACTCGGTTTATGCCTTTCCAGCTCGAAGTTGGGCGAAAATGGCACGGCTGTTTTCTAATCGGCTGTCCCGCCGCAAGACCGATGCGGAACAACGCGATGGGTCATAACTGACATCCGGCTCACTATTAGAAGTTGGGGAGCGCGCCGAGTACCGGGTCCTTGACCTTCCGGCCGATACGGGAAAACTGCCTGGAACCGCCGTGAAGCTAAGGGGAGTTAGCCTTCTTCCAGCTGAAACCAGTGCCCGGTATGCAAGCACGCATCACAGTGGGAAAATGGTATAGCCTGGGGTCAAATTACCTGTATCCGGATTTTTGAAGTTTATCTTGTTTTTTGATACATGTAGGTATATTGCCACCTGATATCAGTAACTATAAAATTTGGTACCTGTGTTTCTTGTTTGCTTTAGTTATTAGAAAAGTTAATACATTGTTTAGTTGTTTGAAACTCTCAAAGCGAAATTTAAATTTTTAGAAACTTTGAATTTTTCTAGATCAGTCAGCAATACATGG
>JASAND010025374.1:0-36665 GCA_030248195.1 Trissonchulus latispiculum
TGTCATACATGGGCAAGGTCCCTCTCCACAGGGTGTACCAGAAATTATTTTGCGCGGTCCCCCGTTGCATAGTTGGGTAGGGGGGGGGGCAGAGGCAAGGAAAGCCATGGGTGGTGACGTAACATTTTTAAAGTAATTGCAGGTATGCAGACCCACCATGAATTTGCCACTAGTCTTTTACTCATGTCGCAGCCTACGTCGCAGCCTGTATAATGTGCTTGCGAAGGTCTTTGAAGCTTCCGCGTTAATGTTGGGCAATAAATAGGACAGCAAATCCCTTAATTAAAACCAGTTTTAATGAAGGATTCAGCATTATGAGAAGCAATCGCTTTGCTCGCGCTGCGCGGTCCCCCCAGAAATTAGGGTGTACCTGGTACACCCTCAGTACACCCCTTGCGCATGTATGATATGTGTACGTGGGCTCTGTGTTGTGTATTTAGAAATTAAAATTTCAATTGCATAATTTTAATTACGTTACACAGATGCGTGTTGTATATACGCGTACATTCTTGGCGATGTATATGTATGTATGTAAATCTTGAGACTGCGGAAACAAACTGCTATATACGTATATAACAGCGAAAATACAGTACGGGACAAAATAAATTGCCGTGTCATTGACAATTATCATGAATGTCAATGACATTTCAATGCCAATTTTTGTTAACATAAGGCAGGTTATACTATGAACTGTTGGGCTTCGTTTTTACCCCACTATATTCATTTTAGTGATGGGCGCCGAATATTTTTTATATATGGATATCCGCCTATTTTGCGTAACGGATATCCGGTTATCCGCCTAGTCCGAACTTACCTTGGAGAAAATTTTCTGCTTTTGCTGTTAAACTGTCAATTTTTCTGTCAATTTGTCTGTAGGCTGTGAATTTCCATCGTGCAACCAAGCCGCTACCTTGGTTTCAAAAATATTTGCAGAGAAATTTTTGAAAAACATTTTGAAATTTTTGTCAAACATATAATTGCTCAGTTTTCAATACTTAAAAATTATCCGGATATCCAGTACCCATCACCAATATTCATACATGTTATATACATTCATGGGCGTAGATAAGGGGGGGGGCGCCCGGGCGGGCGCCCCCCCGAAGCACCGTTGCCCCCCTGGAAATTTTGCTAGAGCAAAAATTTTTGAGCTCGCGCGCAGCGCGAGCTTAGCATATTGCGCCAGTTTTGTCGGGAAAAGTAGTCTGAAAAATAGGTTTTGACCTTTAATTGTTCAAAAAATCGCTAGCTCGAAGCCAAACTAGAAGAAAATGTCGTGCGAAAGTTACCGGAAATATGGGGCTAAAACCTAATATTTCTAAAAATTTTATACAGGGCGGAGCCCCTACAGTTCCGCTTGTCTGCATTCTTACTCATACGTATTACGAATTGCTAGCTATGACAAGTATTATGCATTATGTATATTGATTATTTCATTTCCCTGAAATAAAATTTCCTGTCTTTTGTCTTGCAGATGTGGCAATTGAAAAAAATTAACCTGTAATTTATTCCGAAAATGACTAAACCTATATATAGCTCATAGCTTAACAAAGAAAGTGCTCTAAATTAATTCCTGAGACTCTAGAATTGAAAAATTCTGCAACTTCTGGGGGCTCCGCCCCCCAGACACCCCCCGCGGGTGTTATTCCTTCGCGACATTTGGGTTCGCCACAGCCATTGCACGCGTGCATTGCTAGCTCATATTATTTACGGATCTGAAATAAAACAGCAAGAACGTGCTTAGAAAAAAATTGCTTTCATGTCTAAAATATAAAAAATTCTCAACTTCTGGGGATTCAAAAGCAATTCAGTTCAAAATAAGTTGAAAATTATCAACTTTGATATTAAAGTGTTAGTTTCTCTAGCAGTAGGTATTTTTGGTCAAAACCTGAAAAAGTCAACTTTAATAATTTAGCCGTTTCTGGTGAAAATCAGAAAATTTCTCAAGTTTACTACATATATATTAAGAATTAAAGATTGTGTAGTCGCTTTTGGTGAAAATCTGGAAAAATGAATTTTATTTTGAAAAGTGTTGAAATTTATGACTGTAGGTCACGGTGAAAAATTGCTGAATTGCGGGGGGGGGGCGGTTCGGCCCCCGCACCCCCCCCCCCCCGACTTGCCAAAGATCCGCCCACCCCGAAGAAAAAACCTATCTACGCCACTGTATACATTGTATACAGTTTGATGCTACGTTCTTGTACCAGTTTTAGTTTTTGAAAGCTTTCAGTATTTATGTACTCTTACATGTAGTGCATCTTGCATGTGGTTAGTTTGTTGTTTCTCTTTGCAGGTTTGAGCTCCGAATTCGCTATATTCTTCGGAACAATGAGGAATGGTACTATGCACAGAAGAAGATCTTCCTATACTTTTATGAGCAGGTGGTTGGTTTGTTGGTTTTTCCCTTGCATTTTTGTCTTCCGCTAGCAGTTCATCCATCCAACTCATTTCTGTCGACGTGTTGAGGTCGGAAAATATATATATATGAAGGGATTTTAAGGATCAATGTCGTTTTTGGCATTTCTTTCTGTCCATTGTTGTTGTTCTGGCTTTTTCCTAGGCAAAAATTTCTGGAGGGGAAGTCTGGGGAAACTTGCTATTTTTGCTGCCGAGCTAAAATATTAACGATATGTAATTTAAATTTAAGCTTAAAACAGCTAAAAAAATCCGGCGAAGCCGGAAAAATATTTCAAAATTTACCCTCAAAACCCTATTTTTCCGGGCACTTTAGAATTCTGGGAGGGCCGAATCCTAGGGAGGGGGGGTGGGGGTGCCCACTTCCCCTCCCCCCTTTTAGGAAAAAGTCAGTTGTTTTGTATGTAGATATATACATACTTAGAGAACCTTTTTAGTTACGTATGTTACAGCACTTTCCCGTGGTCCCTGCTCACAACATTGATTCAAATTTCGGCCCGTATAGGCGGCGGGATCCTGTCCCCCCCCCGGCGGGAGCTGAGCCAGTCTTACTTGTAGTCTACTTTTAGGATTTATATATACTTACTTAAGACTGTTAGTCTCTTTATAGAATTTTAAAACTGTGCCTTCTCCTTCCTCCCTTCTAATCCATAGAGAAATAATGAAAAACGCCTGCCTGCAGTCACTTGTGCAAAGCTTTAGTCCGAAACAGGAGAGAGCCAATGGGTGCGGTGAGCACTCTTACCCAGGGGGAACCATTCTCTTCTCTTCTTATCCGTATGGGGAGGGGAGCCTCCACCTCCACACTCAGCAGCACGTCTTTGCAAGGCAGACCTCAAAGGGTGAGCCAGGAATAGGGCTATATATAGAAGGAGGTATATCGGACATCGTTCTGACAAACCGGAAAACAGAAAGGGGGAAGGATGAGGCATGCTCCCCAGAATTGGAAACTATATTTAGCGCCGTTAACCAGACGAATGCCATGAGACACCTGCGGGGGATCTCCATTATTGATGGGGTTTGTGTGGTCCATCGGATTTTCCACGGAGACGGTTCCATGGCGCCCAGACAGACTTTGTCTTCAGTCTTGTTAGTATATACGTACGTAAAATCATTCATTTATTGAATGGAAATTTTGTGAATTCCGTCAATTTTGTGTGTCTGTCGTTTTTTTCAGATTCGATTTGACTATATGCAACAGGTGGCTTCTCGCCTGGATACCAATACGGCAATATACCTCGGCTGTTTGGAGCTTAGGTTTGTTGTGACCGAGTTTTTGTGTCAAAAAGAATATCTCGGCTAAAAAGCAAAGCTTTGTTTCCATGTACCTGGTATGAGGGGAGTGGGGGTGAGATATTTCAATGTTTTGGCGTTTCTTAAACTGCTCGATTCTTTTACGAAAATTATTCTTTGAAATTTGAATTGTTTTCTTTATAATTTTTGCTGTACATTTTTGAGACAGGCCATGTTTCGATTATAATATCATTCTCATTTCACATTAGCAACTAGTGCAGAAATTTAAATTAAATTACAGTAAGTTTAAGCCTGAGTTTCCTGGGTTACAAGCCTGACGTTTCTTGCATGTAAGAAGAGGTAGTTTACTTCCCCCAACATTTGAAACCCTCTGTCGCTTTAGAATTAAACTTGGTCTTTATAATAATATTGTTGACTACTGTACGTAGGAAGGAACATTTTTTCATCTTTTTTGTCTATTTTAGGCGATTTTTCCGTGAAAAATTGACGCCCAGCACCGTGGAAAAACATGTGGATATGTTGGAAGCTGACTCCAGCCTGGCCCATTACTTTCCCACGGCTGTCTTCTCAGAACTAAAGGTACAGTTGTAAAATTTAGACCATAATTATTGTATAGGTATGATGTGTGGCTGTGCAACATTTTATTTAGCTGAATTTTTTGTTTAAATTGTTTGCTCCTCCCACCAGTACAAAAGTAATTAAAGAAGTTTAATAGTGTCACTGGCTCCAGCTCAACACGTGACACCTGAAAATTCCGATCTCGGGTGTGACTTGAACTATAGGACTTCCGAACTCATCTCATCAAGTTGGAAGGGCTTTTTCTGCAGTCTGTAATTTGGAGAAAGGCAGAGTTTGTTGAGAACTAACTGATTTGGGTATACGTTATATGCTTAGGGGAATATATACTTTCACAGCACCTTTGGCGGGTGGGTAATTTTGGCTAAGCGATTGTCAGCGCGGAGGGTTTGGATTTTTCGACATTGTGACACAAATTGAGTCCCAAAACCGGGGGGGGGGGGTGCGGTGTGAACCGGCTTGGTGGAGAGGGATAATGGGTGATATTGTTAGGCAGTGGTGGTTCGGTGAAAGTCCTATGCTGCTTTGTCCTGACCTGACAGTAGTCAATCATTCAAGAATGTGAGGTAAACGCGGGCTAGCAGGCGGAATCCGTGAGGGATACGAAGCATTGTTTCCCATAAAGAAATAATGAAAGACGCCTGCCTGCAGTCATCAAAGTCAACAACCTCCGTCCAAAACAGCCCCCCCCCCATTGGCTTTCTCGTGTTTCGGGCGAAGACTTTTGCCTAATTAGTGACAGCAGGGCAAGCCGTTTTCATTATTTCTTTTCGAGTAATGACAGTTAATGATCAGCAGTGTGTTCTGAGACCTCCTGTATTTATATTCCTTCCTAGTATTGTGGTGACTTGGTTGTATCGTGGCTGTAGTACTACAGAGGGTGTGACCTCTTTTGTTTTTTGGTGTACACAGGTTAGCACACAGGAATCCAGGAGAAATTGTATTGTCTGTCCGGAACGCGGACGCAAAGTTTCAAAAAAAATTGCAAGGCGCGAAATTAATTTCATTTTTTACTAAATTTACGTTTATTTTTCCTTTTTAAACCTTTCCATTGCAACTTTTTTGAAGTTTTCAAAAATTTTCACGCCGTCGGCGCAAAGCTTACTCAAGTTTTTTTTACACAATTTACTCTTATTTTTGGTTTTCAAATCTTATTTTAAAAAATGGTTTAACTTCTGGGGCTTTGCTCCCAGACCCCTCCAAATTTTTTGGGTCCGCCCCCGCCCCTCTCGAAAAAACTTTGTATGTGCGCCACTGCAAAAAACTATAGACACTGTCAGTGTTTGTGCAGTTGTCATTGTGCTCAAGACGTGTTTTCTGATGTTTTTTTCAGGGCAAATCCCTGAAACGGGCCATCATTGGCCATCTGAAGAAGTTGGTAGAGTTGACCGAAGTGGAGTGTATTTTGAAATTTCTGGATTTCCTTCATTCTATTGTCCGCTATGATGTGGAAATATTTTGCTGTACAGTTGATGTACGTGTGTTTTTTCTGTTTTTTGTTTTTTCTTTAAAAGTTTAAAAAAGTTTACGTACGTGTGTTTTTGTTTTTTTCTGTTTTTTCCTTAAATAGTTTGCGTAGCTCATTCTCTGTAGAAAAAATATCGTTCTTCAGGGAGAAGGTTCGAGTTTTTTGATTTTTTATGCTTTTTTAGTCTGGAATTATGAGCTAAGATTTTAAGATAAAGGATGTGATTTTTCAGCGATTTATGATTGCTTATTGATTTTTCTAGTAATTTATTCCAGGAGGAATTATAATTAAATTCTGAGTTTGTAATAACAATGACGCAAGTGTTAAATTCTTTGCTAAGATTTAATTCTTTGGTTTTCAGACCTGCTCTGGTGAGGTTATCATTGGGCCGAACAGTGGGATTAGTTTCCTGTCCGAAACAGCCACAAAGGTATAAATTAAAATTAAAGTTTTGATTAAATTAAATTAAAATATTATCAGAATTTTTTATGAATTGTTTGTCTTTGCTTTTCTTGCAATTGCTGTGAAATTGTTATGAAAAGTTCATTGTTTTTTAATGTTTCAATGTTTTTTGTGTTTTTTTGCTTTTTCAGTGCTTTCATCCCTTCAGGTTTAGTGATTTTTGTCTTTTTTCTTCTATTTTCAGCCGAAGCGATTGACGGAATTCTTTTCTGTGGACCGGCTGGAAACCTGCGAAAAATCTGTGGGTGTTTCTGTCTACATTTGTGGCCAAAGTGCTGTAAGCTGCCTGTTTGGATATATTTTTTATTTATTTTTCTTCAACTTATTTTAGTTTTTTGGAAAAGATAAGATACGTACGTATTATTTCCCAACAACTTGGCATTTAATTTGGCGGAGCGCTAAATCTATAGCGCCATCCAGTGACGGATCCAGGATTTGGTGACGGGGGGGGGCGGTAAAATGTTTTCGTCGGGGTGTCTGGGGGGCGGTGCCCCCCAGAAGTTGCAGAAATTATTTGTTTTTGCAATAAAATCGGTCTTCGGATCTTTAATTCTTTTCATACTGAAGAACTGAGAAATTTTTTTAAAATTCTTGACATTTTTAGGTAAAAATGGTAATTTTCTCCGAAAAATCGGATGCATTTAGAGCTTTTTCTTCATGAATGCAATAAATATGTGGTTAAAAAGTAGAAAATTCGCGCCGAAGGCTCGAAATTTTTTGGTTTTTTGCCCTTTTTCCTCTTTCTCTGCTTAATTTTTTCTACCTCCGCCCCTGGCGCTATCTACGTAGTATTGTGCCATGATTCTGAGTACAGGGTTGTGAAAGTGTTACTGTTTCTACGTAGTACACATTTACATTGTTTTAAAGTAGTTTATATTTTTGTGTTTTTCTTTTCAATTATTAAAATATTTATTTTCTTTTTCTTTCTGCTTCTTTTTCAGCCTCTGGACATCAAGTGTGCCACCATGCAAATGATGGAAAGCCTAGCCGATCTAATCGATGGCTATCATCGGATTTTTTTTGTGACCAGTGAATCCATTTGGTCCAATCGCCCTGGGGTACCCACGGCCCCTCCGCCCCCCATGGTTTCTGGTGGTGGACTTCAGGGGGGTTTGTCACGTGATCATCTACTAGTGACCGCCCCGCCCCCCGGCCTGAAATCATCCGATGCCAAAACAACAAACTGCAATAATAATAACAATAATAATAACAATAATAATGGCATTAATTTGAGGAGTATGGATTCGACAACTTCTGTTAATGCCCGAAATTTGCACCCTATACCCTCGATTAGTAGCAGCGGTTGCAGTAGTTGTGACCTACCCCTGCCCCCCACAACCCTAGGCCGGTCCATGCTATCCTATGACGAGCCCCCCTCGATGTCAGACCCCCAGAATTTTTCGGGGGTCACTACCGGCCCCTCCAGTAGTAACCCCCTACTGGACAGCTATGTTGGTTCCGAGGAACCTGACTATTCTAGTCTTACTGTTAGTCAGCATAGTCAACTGGAACTGTGTCGTGATGCCATCCGGCTGGAAGAAATTCTGGGGGAGGGCCAGTTTGGGGATGTTTTTCGAGGGGTCTATCAGGGGCGACCCCCCTGTGATCCCCCAACCCCCTCCCCAACAACTCCTGCCATGTCTGGAAGGGGTGATTTTGTCCCCCAGACTTCTGCTGCTTCTACTACTACTCCGGTTGCCATTAAGACCTGTAAAAATGACCATGAAGAGTCGCATGGGCAAAGCCTACTGGATGAAGCTTGTAAGATTATCTTAAATTTTTTTAAATTTTTAATTTTTGAGACTAAATTTTTTATATTTTTATGATTTTTGGAAGATTAAAATTTTTTAAAGTGTAGGTAAATTAAATGCAGAGTATACGTGCTTAGATAACCAGAATTCTATGCATGGCATTAAATTTATGTGGATTTCCTATTTACTGTAGCTTTTGCTTTTCGGAAAAAGGTATAATTTTAATAGTTTGAAGACTTTTAATTTCTTTATTTGCAGATACCTTGCACACCTTTGATCATCCCCATATTATCCGACTGCTGGGGGTTTGCTCTGACAGTCCGATTTGGATCATTATGGAGTTGGCCCCCCTGGGAGAGGTTAGTAGCAATTCTTCTTTTTTGTTGTTATACATATCTGGGTTGAATTTTTTCGGAAAAATGGTTGCGCAAAGAATCAGATTTTTCTGGTTTTCTTTCCTTTTGTCCAAAATATTTTTCTGCCTTTAGAGCTCTAACAGAGAGAAAATTTTAACAAATCTAATTTTTGATTTAATTTTTACGCTGTTGTGGTAAATCTAGCCAATTTTGGAGACTTTCTAAATTTTTAAAAAAATTGGAAATTTCGAAAAATTTTTATTCAATTTCCTCCCTAATTTTTTGAAAATTTTTAAAATTATCTGAAAATCCTCTCGAGTTTTTTCCGAATTCTATTATTTTATAACTTTTAGTGCACAATCTGTAAGTTTAAAATTGGCATCCTTACCTTGTTTCCATTATTTTATATTGAAAATTTTAAAATTTAAAAAAGTTTAAAATGCTTCCCCCAACATTTTTGACAATACTTTAATCGCAAAATTATGTGGCTGTGGATTTTTTGTTTTTTTCAGCTGCGACTTTACCTGCAAAAGCATCGAGCCGTGTTAGAGCACTGTATTCTACTTCTGTACTGTTACCAGCTCAGTACTGCCCTGTCGTATTTGGAGGCTCGCAAAATACTTCACAGGTAGTTTTTTGATAAAATTTTTAATGAACATAGGTTTTATTGCTGACAAAATTATTGTTATTAGAGAGATATTCCGTGTAGAGTTGTTGTTTGTAAGATTATGTTGGTTTTATGCGACGTATGCTGGAGTAGGATAGTTTACGATTAAGGAATTTATGATTTTGAAGGGGGGGGGGGCTAATAACTTGAGGTTGATGTTTTTCTTGGAAAATAATGAATAGACTTTTTCTTTGGACTGCCCCCTGTACGGCGACCCCACCCCCCCAATTCGATAAGGTTCCCTGTATGAAAAGCCCCGCATAAGACAAACAATGGCCAAATTTTACCATTTAGCTTAAAATCGCCTAAAATTTGCCCTGTTTTGCGATTTCTGGCAGTTTTTTCGCATGAAACTGTAGCAAAATTATGCAAAAAAATTTCCAGAAATATGCCCCTCATTTTGGGTGAGCCTCACAATTTATTTTTTATGTGGGTTCTACCCCTTTGAAGGGTCCCCCATAAAAAATCGCCATGAAATAATCCAGAAAGATGTCGTTGAATTTTTGCTGGAAAATAAACCGTTTCCAGAAGCCAAAATTTTTCGGTGAAGCTATAAAAACATTTTAGGAAATTTTAGGAAAAAATTAATTTTCTTATAAATCTTTATATTTTTTATTTTTTGTAAATCAGTAAAGACCCATTTTCGTTTCGTTGAAAAAGAGCAGACTAAAGCACCAGAGAGGGGATTTTAGCCGCCGCTTCTTCCCGTCTCGCAGTCATTTCCAATTAATTATTATTATTAAATCCTAATTAACTAAATTAATTAACTGTTAATTGATTAACTAACGATTCTGTGTTTAATTTGGTTTTTCTCAGGGACATTGCCGCTCGTAATGTTTTGGTGGCTGCTGAGGATTGCGTTAAACTGTCCGATTTTGGCCTAAGTCGATCTATGGAGATTGACAATGTCTATACAGGTACTTATTTTAGTGGTTTTTATGCTCTTTTAATTTTAATCATGAGGGTGCGCGGAGCGCCCCTCATAATATGAGCTATAAAGGCACTTTGCGGATTTGGGAAACTGTTAATTAGCCATAACTAATTAACGGTAGGGAGTTGAGAGCTAAAGTTTACATTTTTGAAATCTCCAGGCCAAGAGCTTTCGAATGATACCAAACTTGCCCGGAAAAAATGAACTTTGAAAAAATCGACTTTTTGATACAAGTTTAAAAGTGGGGTTTTTTTTCTCTGTATCGACCACTTTTTTAGGGCGATTTTTGCGCACACCGATTTTTCAAACGGCCCATAGGAAAAATTTTTCTATACTAATTTTTTATTATCTAGGCGTTGGTCCAGATCAAGTTTATGTTTGATTTCCGAATTTCGCTCTGGGTCGATTTTTACAGATGGTCAAAAATAGAAAAATCGACGTTTGGACTTAGAAATTTTTCGAGGTCCCAACATAGAAAATTGTCAAAAAGTCGTCTAAAATAGCGTTTTTCGGCCTTGGGATGGTACCCATATATAGTAAATCGGGGTCGCTGAACACGATGAGCATACTGCCGACGCCGTATCTCGCCTGGTTCATCTGGTTCAGCTGGTTCAACAGTGAACCAGCCCCAAGTTCAAGCTGTCAACAAAGAAAATGGTCTGTAAACCATATAAAACAGCGTTTTTCGGCCTTGGGATGATAGTAAATCGGGGTCGCTGAACACGATGAGCATACTGCCGACGCCGTATCTCGCCTGGTTCATCTGGTTCAGCTGGTTCAACAGTGAACCAGCCCCAAGTTCAAGCTGTCAACAAAGAAAATGGTCTGTAAACCATATAAAACAGCGTTTTTCGGCCTTGGGATGGTACCCATATATAGTAAATCGGGGTCGCTGAACACGATGAGCATACTGTCGACGCCGTATCTCGCCTGGTTCATCTGGTTCATCTGGTTCAAAGTTGAACCAGTTCCTGGTTCAAGCTACTGGAGATAGCTGGAAGGCTGATATTTGACATACAAAGGTTGTTGGGCATGGGGAATTCACTGGTGGTGTTATTTTGGGGATCCGACCCATGGCTGGCCAGATCTGGTTCAACTGGTTCAAAGTTGAACCAGTTCCTGGTTCAAGCTACTGGAGATAGCTGGAAGGCTGGCATTTGGCATACAAAGGTTATTGGGCATGGGGAATTCACTGGTGGTGTTATTTTGGGGATCCGACCCATGGCTGGCCAGATCTTGTTCAACTGGTTCAAAGTTGAACCAGTTCCTGGTTCAAGCGACTGGAGATAGCTGGAAGGTTGATATTTGGCATACAAAGGTTATTGGGCATGGGGAATTCACCGGTGGTGTTATTTTGGGGTTCCTACTCATGGCTGGCCGGATCTGGTTCAACTGGTTCAAAGTTGAACCAGTTCCTGGTTCAGGCTACTGGAGATAGCTGGAAGGCTGACATTTGGCATACAAAGGTTATTGCCCATGGGGAATCCGCTGGTGATGTTATTTTGGGGATCCGACCCATGGCTGGCCAGATCTGGTTCAACTGGTTCAAAGTTGAACCAGTTCCTGGTTCAAGCTACTGGAGATAGCTGGAAGGCTGGTATTTGGCATACAAAGGTTATAGGGCATGGGGAATTCACTGGTGGTGTTATTTTGGGGATCCGACCCATGGCTGGCCAGATCTGGTTCAACTGGTTCAAAGTTGAACCAGTTCCTGGTTCAAGCTACTGGAGATAGCTGGAAGGCTGGCATTTGGCATACAAAGGTTATTGGGCATGGGGAATTCACTGGTGGTGTTATTTTGGGGATCCGACCCAGGGCTGGCCAGATCTGGTTCAACTGGTTCAAAGTTGAACCAGTTCCTGGTTCAAGCTACTGGAGATAGCTGGAAGGCTAATATTTGGCATACAAAGGTTATTGGGCATGGGGAATCTGCTGGTGGTGTTGTTTTGGGAATCCGACCCATGGCTGGCCAGATCTGGTTCACTGGTTCAAAGTTGAACCAGTTCCTGGTTCAAGCTACTGGAGATAGCTGGAAGGCTGGTATTTGGCATACAAAGGTTATTGGGCATGGGGAATTCACTGGTGGTGTTATTTTGGGGATCCGACCCATGGCTGGCCAGATCTGGTTCAACTGGTTCAAAGTTGAACCAGTTCCTGGTTCAAGCTACTGGAGATAGCTGGAAGGCTAATATTTGGCATACAAAGGTTATTGGGCATGGGGAATCTGCTGGTGGTGTTGTTTTGGGAATCCGACCCATGGCTGGCCAGATCTGGTTCACTGGTTCAAAGTTGAACCAGTTCCTGGTTCAAGCTACTGGAGATAGCTGGAAGGCTGACATTTGGCATACAAAGGTTATTGGGCATGGGGAATCCGCTGGTGATGTTATTTTGGGGATCCGACCCAATGCTGGCCAGATCTGGTTCAACTGGTTCAAAGTTGAACCAGTTCCTGGTTCAAGCTACTGGAGATAGCTGGAAGGCTGACATTTGGCATACAAAGGTTATTGGGCATGGGGAATCCGCTGGTGGTGTTATTTTGGGGATCCGACCCATGGCTGGCCAGATCTGGTTCAACTGGTTCAAAGTTGAACCAGTTCCTGGTTCAAGCTACTGGAGATAGCTGGAAGGCTGATATTTGGCATACAAAGGTTATTGGGCATGGGGAATCCGCTGGTGATGTTATTTTGGGGATCCGACCCAATGCTGGCCAGATCTGGTTCAAAGTTGAACCAGTTCCTGGTTCAAGCTACTGGAGATAGCTGGAAGGCTAATATTTGGCATACAAAGGTTATTGGGCATGGGGAATCCGCTGGTGATGTTATTTTGGGGATCCGACCCAATGCTGGCCAGATCTGGTTCAAAGTTGAACCAGTTCCTGGTTCAAGCTACTGGAGATAGCTGGAAGGCTAATATTTGGCATAGAAAGGTTATTGGGCATGGGGAATCTGCTGGTGGTGTTGTTTTGGGAATCCGACCAAAGGCTGGCCACATCTGGTTCATCTGGTTCAAAGTTGAACCAGTTCCTGGTTCAAGCTACTGGAGATAGCTGGAAGGTTGATATTTGGCATATAAAAGGTTATTGGGCATGGGGAATCCACTGGTGGTGTTATTTCGGGGATCCGACCCATGGCTGGCCAGATCTGGTTCAACTGGTTCAAAGTTGAACCAGTTCCTGGTTCAAGCTACTGGAGATAGCTGGAAGGCTGATATTTGGCATACAAAGGTTATTGGGCATGGGGAATCCGCTGGTGATGTTATTTTGGGGATCCGACCCAATGCTGGCCAGATCTGGTTCAAAGTTGAACCAGTTCCTGGTTCAAGCTACTGGAGATAGCTGGAAGGCTAATATTTGGCATACAAAGGTTATTGGGCATGGGGAATCCACTGGTGGTGTTATTTCGGGGATCCGACCCATGGCTGGCCAGATCTGGTTCATCTGGTTCAAAGTTGAACCAGTTCCTGGTTCAAGCTACTGGAGATAGCTGGAAGGCTGATATTTGGCATACAAAGGTTATTGGGCATGGGGAATCCGCTGGTGATGTTATTTTGGGGATCCGACCCAATGCTGGCCAGATCTGGTTCAAAGTTGAACCAGTTCCTGGTTCAAGCTACTGGAGATAGCTGGAAGGCTAATATTTGGCATACAAAGGTTATTGGGCATGGGGAATCCGCTGGTGGTGTTATTTTGGGGATCCGACCCATGGCTGGCCAGATCTGGTTCATCTGGTTCAAAGTTGAACCAGTTCCTGGTTCAAGCTACTGGAGATAGCTGGAAGGCTGATATTTGGCATACAAAGGTTATTGGGCATGGGGAATCCGCTGGTGATGTTATTTTGGGGATCCGACCCAATGCTGGCCAGATCTGGTTCAAAGTTGAACCAGTTCCTGGTTCAAGCTACTGGAGATAGCTGGAAGGCTAATATTTGGCATACAAAGGTTATTGGGCATGGGGAATCCGCTGGTGATGTTATTTTGGGGATCCGACCCAATGCTGGCCAGATCTGGTTCAAAGTTGAACCAGTTCCTGGTTCAAGCTACTGGAGATAGCTGGAAGGCTAATATTTGGCATACAAAGGTTATTGGGCATGGGGAATCTGCTGGTGGTGTTGTTTTGGGAATCCGACCAAAGGCTGGCCACATCTGGTTCATCTGGTTCAAAGTTGAACCAGTTCCTGGTTCAAGCTACTGGAGATAGCTGGAAGGTTGATATTTGGCATACAAAGGTTATTGGGCATGGGGAATCCACTGGTGGTGTTATTTCGGGGATCCGACCCATGGCTGGCCAGATCTGGTTCAACTGGTTCAAAGTTGAACCAGTTCCTGGTTCAAGCGACTGGAGATAGCTGGAAGGCTGACATTTGGCATACAAAGGTTATTGGGCATGGGGAATTTACTGGTGGTGTTATTTCGGGGATCCGACCCATGGCTGGCCAGATCTGGTTCATCTGGTTCAAAGTTGAACCAGTTCCTGGTTCAAGCTACTGGAGATAGCTGGAAGGTTGATATTTGGCATACAAAGGTTATTGGGCATGGGGAATCCACTGGTGGTGTTATTTCGGGGATCCGACCCATGGCTGGCCAGATCTGGTTCATCTGGTTCAAAGTTGAACCAGTTCCTGGTTCAAGCTACTGGAGATAGCTGGAAGGTTGATATTTGGCATACAAAGGTTATTGGGCATGGGGAATTCACTGGTGGTGTTATTTTGGGGATCCGACCCATGGCTGGCCAGATCTGGTTCAACTGGTTCAAAGTTGAACCAGTTCCTGGTTCAAGCGACTGGAGATAGCTGGAAGGCTGACATTTGGCATACAAAGGTTATTGGGCATGGGGAATTTACTGGTGGTGTTATTTCGGGGATCCGACCCATGGCTGGCCAGATCTGGTTCATCTGGTTCAAAGTTGAACCAGTTCCTGGTTCAAGCTACTGGAGATAGCTGGAAGGCTGATATTTGGCATACAAAGGTTATTGGGCATGGGGAATCCGCTGGTGATGTTATTTTGGGGATCCGACCCAATGCTGGCCAGATCTGGTTCAAAGTTGAACCAGTTCCTGGTTCAAGCTACTGGAGATAGCTGGAAGGCTAATATTTGGCATACAAAGGTTATTGGGCATGGGTAATCCGCTGGTGATGTTATTTTGGGGATCCGACCCAATGCTGGCCAGATCTGGTTCAAAGTTGAACCAGTTCCTGGTTCAAGCTACTGGAGATAGCTGGAAGGCTAATATTTGGCATACAAAGGTTATTGGGCATGGGGAATCTGCTGGTGGTGTTGTTTTGGGAATCCGACCAAAGGCTGGCCACATCTGGTTCATCTGGTTCAAAGTTGAACCAGTTCCTGGTTCAAGCTACTGGAGATAGCTGGAAGGTTGATATTTGGCATACAAAGGTTATTGGGCATGGGGAATCCACTGGTGGTGTTATTTCGGGGATCCGACCCATGGCTGGCCAGATCTGGTTCAACTGGTTCAAAGTTGAACCAGTTCCTGGTTCAAGCTACTGGAGATAGCTGGAAGGCTGATATTTGGCATACAAAGGTTATTGGACAAGAGGAATTCACTGGTTGTGTTATTTCGGCGATCCGACTTGTGGCTGGCCAGATCTGGTTCATCTGGTTCGAAGTTGAACCAGGTCCTGGTTCAAGCTACTGGAGATAGCTGGAACGCTACGATTTTGCACACAAATGTTATTGGACATGCGAATTGGTCATACCACCTAAAACAACGTTTTTCGGAGTTTTGGAGCCTTAATAAGGCGGCGCTCCCAAAAATTGGAAGAAGGACAAGTAGGAAAAATGCTCCTTGCAGTCGCATGTAAAATGCAATATGAGCTATGAGGGTCAACATTTAAATGTGTCAAGGACAAGATTTAAAACGTCTAATATGAGCCAGCATCTAAATCGGTAAAGGACAAGATGTAACTGGCTAATATGAGCCGCTACGTTTCTCTTGGGCTCATATTGACGCGAGGATACTATGTTGAGTTAACTCTTTTGCACTTTTCAAATTCGCATATACGTATGCATAATTGTCGTGACATACGTGTGCTCTTGATACAATAAGTAAAGTCAATCGTACGACACCGTGGATAAGAACACATCAAATTTTTATAGATCAGTTGTGTATTTTGTTGTATAAATGCTATGTACAGTGAGCTGATAGCGAAGACTATACCGGTTTACAGGAGCTTTATACATTTGTTTCTAGTATTTCAGTGTTTCAAAACTGGTATATGCCAAATATATACCACCTAATTCAACTTTAAAGGGGAGAACTTTAGCTGTATAAAGTGTTCAGATACCTTAAATTCGGTGTTTGAACTGGCAAAATTAGATTCAGGCAGGATATCTGTAACCAAACATTACATGAAGCTATTGATATTACGCAAAACGGTGAGGATTTGTTCAAAGACTTGGGAATAAAAGTAAAAAGTCTGTAGGCAAAATGGTATGATGTCGTGATGTTAACCCGTTGAAACCACGGCAGCGAGCGTCAATATGAGCCCAAGAGAAACGTAGCGGCTCATATTAGCCAGTTACATCTTGTCCTTTACCGATTTAGATGCTGGCTCATATTAGACGTTTTAAATCTTGTCCTTGACACATTTAAATGTTGACCCTCATAGCTCATATTGCATTTTACATGCGACTGCAAGGAGCATTTTTCCTACTTGTTTTATTAATTTTAATGGTTATTTATGCTGTCATTTCTTTATTTTTTTACTATTTTTCACTATTTGTGCTTGTTTTCCTCAGTACAGATTAGTTGCCAATTTTCGGTTTAGGTTTTTGACTAGGAACGAAATGTTGTCTTTTATCCAGTAGAAATGTAGATTAGTAGATTATATTTTTCTGTATATAATTAAATTAATTTTAAACTAATCAATTAATGTTTAAATTTAATTTAATTTTGTGATGATTAATTAGCTCTTTAATTAATTAATTTTGCAGCTTCCAAGGGTCGTCTTCCCATCAAGTGGATGGCTCCCGAATCCATCAACTATCGTCGATTTCTTCCGGCCAGTGATGTTTGGATGTTCGGTAAATTACGATTTTAATTTCAATATTAATATTTTAATTTAAATTTTGATGTTATTTCTTGAGCATAGTTTAGTGTAAATTAGAGCTTTATGAACGTGAAAAATTATATTTTGTATTCCAGAGTACTTTGTTGGGGGGGGGCGGATTTTTTTGATAACAATTGAAGTAGTTTTGGCATATTTTGCATGGAGAAATTTTGAAAATTATCTGCATTTTTGGCAAAAAATAGATATTTGCAAGTAAAAATCAAATCTCCTGTATAGCAGGAAATGGTTGAAAGGTTGGACTGTTTCAGCAATTTCTTTCCCCTTTATTCTGTCCCTCAGTTTTTTTAAAGATTTAGATTTTTTGAAAATTTTTGATTCAAAAATACGTATATAATTTTTGAAAGATCTTTGACAGAAAGAAAGAGTTTGTCTGACTGCATCCTATTGTGTTATATTCTTTTTTCTTCTCAGGCGTCTGTATCTGGGAAATTCTGATGTGGGGCGCCAAGCCCTTTCGTGGCGTTCCCAACAATGAGATCATTGAAAGGCTAGAGGCGGGTGAACGACTGCCCATGCCCCCCGATTGCCCCCCACGTCTCTATGCCCTCCTCTCACAGATGTGGCGCTATGAACCCAGCGCCCGTCCCTCCATTCAGGACACTAAACTGCAGCTACAGTATGACACTTTGATTGAATTTGGTGTTTTTGGGAAGCATGTTGTTTTGTTGGAAACTCATATTTTAGCATTTTTCTAAATCTTGTTCTTTCCCCCCTCCCTCCAACAGCTTTGACAGCTGAAACTTATTTTCCAGCTTTTACGAAATTTTCCAGGAAACGTTACCGTAATTTGATTTGATTTTCGAAAACTTAGCATTTTCAAGATTGTCCTATCTTCTATGATTTTTTAATCGTCAGAATAAGTCTGACTGTGCTCATTAAATAAAAATATTGTAAATGTTGTAAATGCATACGTATGATATTATGTAGAAATACTTGTTTCTTTGTCACTGTTTTTTTGTTAATTTTGCGGATTAAAATGCTAATTCTTTTGAAAAGTTTAAGATGTTTATTTTTTGAAATGTTGTAATTTTGCAGATTAAAATGCTAATTTTTTTGCAATTTTAAGATGTTTATTTTTTCCGAAATATTTCAGACAAATCTATGCCACAGAACGAGTACAGCAACCACAACCGCAGTACAACTCCCCCCAGGAACCATCAGCTTCTAGTCGACCCAGTCCCCACCTGAACGATCGGAGATTTCCCCAGACCTCCCCAGTCCTAAGGTCTAGTCAGACCCCCTACACCACAGCCCCCTCACCCCACCTAAATTTGCCTGGGGGAGGGGGCTACGCCGGTAGTAGTCCCAGCCCTAGCTATCGTGAGTCTACGGCAACAAATGGCAGTTCTTCCAGCGGTGCTAGCTATTCCCTCAGTGCTTCCCCTAGCCAGCCTCCTTCTTCGAAAAGATCTGGCGACCCCCAGAAAATTTTGGGGGTCAGCCCCAGCCCCCCATCCCCGCCTAAACCCTCACGATTCCCTACCCTGGATCGGTGTGTGGTTGGCTCTGCCAGTAGTCTGAATAGGCTGGGCCTAAGGCAACCCTATGAGGAACGTAATCAACCGCTGATACATCGGCAACAGGTAGTGTTTTTTGGAATTTTTGAAATATTTTAATCTATATGAAGGGATTTTTAGGGTTTTGATATTGGGTTTCTTCTGAAACCTGTGGGGGGGGGGGGAGTCCAAGGCATAATATAAGTCTAGATTTTGTCATTTTTAAAGGTAAAAATGCAAAAAAACTTGCTGTTTTAAAACTCAAATGTGGGCTTGCAAGTGCATAAATTAGCTAAAAACATGGAGAAACTGTTTGAAAATGTAATCTCGAAGACTTAATATTTCGACACATTTGAGCTAATGTCAAAAACGTGGGAGGCCCATCCCAGATATCCAGGGTATTTTTTTAGGGATTTTTCGGGGGGGGGGGCTTCCCGGGGGGGCCCGGGCCCGGGAGTGAAGAAATTTCCGGGGGGGGGGGAGATTTTTCGGTAAAAATGAGCCAACAATTGCGCAAAAAACGTAGAAGCGAACGCAAACGTAACTTCTCAAAAATGCCGGGGTTTAAGCCAAAAATAGCTATTTTTAGGTAAAAATCTCCGGCGAAGCCGGAAAATTTTAGAAAATTTGACCATTTTTGGAAACAATGTAGACCTCAGTAAAGGGGAAGACCAAAATCCGGGGGGGGGGCGACGGCCCCCCCCTGTAAGAAAATACCGTGGACATCTGGGGTTTTTCTCGGCAAAAATAAGTGGGGGGGAGGTCTAAAAGTGGGGGGGGGGGAATAAAATGGGCTAAAAATGCCAAAAATACCGTATAAAAACATGTTTTCTACATTTACTTACTGCTATAACTAAGCTTAAAAGTGCTCAAAAAATAAGTTTTGGCACCAAAATATACGATTTTTGACCATAAATTTTCTGCCAAGCCAGAAAAATTTTGACCAAAAATCCTAAAAATTTGGCATTTTCTGGGCACCTTAGGGTGAGTTTTTTGTGCTTGTAGCACATACTCTGCTTTGTAGTTTACACGGTTATTTTTGGTAATTACCAAAATATTTCTTCGAAATATTGTGTGAAATATATTTTTTGGAATTTTTCATTTCATATTATTACTGTACAGTTAAATAAATTCCCAAAAATTTTCTTTTAAGTTTTTTTATTTTTCTCAGTTTTTAAATTTTTATATTTTTCTCAGTTTTATTTTGATGTTTCTCTTTTTTCCAGATTCACAGTATGCTCAGTCAAACGCTGGCCGAACAGCAGAAACAGCTGGAGGATGATTCCAGGTGGTTGTTGGAGTCGGAAATTCAGCTGACCCTCCCCCCTACCTCCCCGGTCAAGTCTGGGCCGGGCCGGCCCCCCTCCAGTGGTCACGGCGGCCCCTATCCCCAGTCCCCTGGGGCGGCGCCCCATCATCGGGGGCGGGGTGGAACCTTTACCCCCACAACAGCAGGGGCCCCCAGCCCCCTCCTTGGCTCCTCCAGATCTCAGTGTGCTTCTCCCCTGCTTTCTGGTTGGTTGGTTTTCCTTGTCTGATTTTTTCTAGAAATTTAGGATTTACTAGTTTTTTCAAAAATCAGCTGAAAATCTTGTAGAATTCCAAAATTAGTTTTATTGTATTCGTTGGAAAGAGAAAATGTTAAGATCCATTTTGTGATAGAAATGGCTCCTTAACTCCAAGCAGTGAATGAGTAATCATTGTTCAAAGTTGATATCTCCAAAAGGTATCACCACCTTAAAAGGGTTTTTCTGTAGTGAGAGACGCAAAATTCAATAGTTCGTTGACCTTTAGCTGACGAGATTTCAGGAGTTATGACTGATCACAGAAATTCTTTTCGGTGAAAAGTTCAGGACTCTCTTCTTTTTGAGCAATTTGCAATATTATTCTCCTATCAAGCCAACTTAATACTGATTTTCTGTCCGTGACTATCTACGTGTATTTTCTTCTGTAGTATTTGTTTATACTTTTTTATGAAACTAAATATGCATTTTTTAACATTTTTCAATATTTTTTCTTTTCCAGAAATCCCCTTTCGTCTGCGCAACCGACCGCCCAGCCACATGGAGTTTGACCGCTGCTCCGACGATATCTACCAGGAGGTTCTGGCAGTGGTTCAACTTGTCTCCACTTTCTCCAAACGTCTAGATCTGATGTCTCCCCAAGACCTATTGGAGAGTGTTAAGGTAAAGGTTGGTTTTGGGGGAGGGCTGAAAAGAAACGGCGGCAATGGATTTTCATAAGGTTTTTTGTTAGTTTTGATTCTCTAATCGTAATTTCTTCGCACTGCAGTGGTGGCTTTTTGTGGTTTTTAAAAGGCGGGGTGGGGGTGGAGGAAGGAAGAACTTGTTGCAAAAATAATAGAAAGTAAACTGGGGCCAGTTTCATAAAAATGTTCTCGAGTCTAGTGGCTAAACTACGCTGGAAGTTTTCGAGATCCGCAATTCGCATTGCAGGTCACGCTGGAATAGTTCTCGAGTCAAGTTCTCTGGTCGATTTCGACGAAAGAAATTTTTGCCAACTTGAGACCTACCAGAGAAATTTTTGAAAATTTAAATTTATCAATTTTTCTTCCTGATTCAGTAGTCTGTTTTCAGTTACAGCAACCTCTTCTGTATTAAATATTATATGCAAATGTATCCACGGACAATTTTATGGTGATTTTTATGTAGTCAACTGTCAAACTGTTGAAACAGGACGACAGAATTTACAAATTTTAGATTTTCAAATATTTCTCGAGTAGGCCTCAAGTTGGCAAAACTAGGCGAAATCGAAATCTACCAGTGAACTTGACTCGAGAACTCGAGAATTTTCTCAGCGTGACTTGCAATGCGACTTGTAGATCTCGAAAACTTTCAGCGTAGTTTACCTACTAGAGACTGGAGAACTCGAAAACGTTTTTATGAAACTGGCCCCAGGGTAGCAAACTTACTGTGTCAATCGCTCGCAGTATTTGTAGTCTGTAGGCGATTTGCAGCAGAAATACCCTGAAGAAATTGGCAAGCCCTCTCCCCCCTGTCTTTTCAAGCCACGTCAATCATTTCAAGTCATCCTTAGGCAGACTATTTGACCTAACAGGGCATTTTTATGGTTTTTTTCCAGGGGGGTCTACGGAGAGGGGGATCTTTTGCGTAAAATGAAAATTTTTGGCGTATTTTCCATGGTGAAACTCAAAAAGTTTTCAAAAATGCCAGGATTTATGCAAAAAATATCTAATTTCTGGCGAAACCGGAAAAGTTTTGAAAATTTGCCTATTTTTAGTAAACATTTAGCCCCCCCCCCAAAATACCCTGACTAAGTTAGTTTTTCTCGATAAAAGCTTACTCATTATATGTATACTTAATGGTTGAGCTGCTTTGTCAGTTTATTTTATTAACACTATGAATATTTTTTCCATTTCTAGGAAGTTGGTTCTCATGTGAAGTTGTTGCTTGTGGCCGTTGAAGCTTTACTTCCTTCCCTTACTGGCATAGCCTATGATGAGGTAGGGATTACACAATGCAGTGGTGTAGTTTCTTCAATTTAATTGATTTGAGTTCTTCTGTTTGGCTGAGAGTAGGGATTATGTTGACTAACTTTTCCCCTAATACAAATGGGAGATTAGTTAGTTTTGTCCTATTTTTGATAAATAATTTAAAATTTACACGTTATGCTGACTATCTTCACAATTTCTGCTTGTATTAAGCATAAGATTCATTATGTGTGTGTATATTATGTTTTTATTTAATTAATTAAGTTTAACTTTCTTACGTAATTAATTTTATAATTCTACACGTTGTGACACGACAATATGTTGACTATCATCACAATTCCAGCCAGGCGCGTAGCCGGGGGGGGGGCGAGGGGAGCATGCCCCCCCCCCCGAAATCGGAGACAAAAGAAAAATTTTGAAGAGCGCGAATAAATATTTCGAAAAATTTTCGCCTGCGGCGCTACTTTTCAACGAAAATATCTCAAAACATCCAGATTTTGCTTGGAAATTTCAACCAACTGTTTAGTTGCGGCAGAAATTTCAGAGCGTATTCGGCTTGCCTCCCCTCCGAAATTTTTTTCTGGCTACGCTAGTGATTCCAGCTATTATTAATATCATAATATTATTCATTATGGTAATTAATTAACTCTAACTTTTTTACATAATTATTAATTATTAATTAATTATTATTTCTACTGCTACTCTTTATTCAGGTTCTGATGGCGGAAAAGGTGGTGGGTTCGGGCATGGAACGGGTGGTCCGTGAGGCCCGTCGAGCCCTGGACGGGGCCACCACCACTCTCTGGTCGGAGCTGCGTCGTGGCGTTCTCTCTGAGGCCCACATTCTGGCTCTAGAGTCCCGGCAGTGCCTGGAGGCTGCTGACTCGGCTCGGATTGCCAGCGGGCTGGCTAGCCTACAGCTCCGGGCCAGTCCCACTTCTCAACCAAATCCGTGACCCCCCCCCCCACTTCCATGAGCGTATCCAGGGAAGGGGTTTTGAGGGTTGAAACCCCCTCCTTTTGAGTGCAATTTTTATCAATATTCCATTGCAGACAGTGCAAATTTTTGTCAAAACCCCCCCTCCTTTTCAAAATCCTAGATACGCCCCCTGCGCCACTTCCCCTCTCTTATTTAGTGAACTTATTTTTGATTTTTTGATTTTGGGTGGATTTGTAAATTGTAGATTTAATACTGTGTGACCTGGATGGGAAAATGATTTTGTGGGGAGGAGGAGGAGGTGGTTGAGCAGATTGCTTTCTTTTTTTGGGAAGGAGTACTGGAGTGAATGTAATAGGGTGGTGGTGGTTTTTGGGATCTAAAAATGACAACTTTTTTAAGAAGAGTGATGTAAAATACTTGGGTTAAAAATGGGTGATTGTTTTTGTCAGTTTCCTCTGCTTGAAATTGTCTAGAAATAGTCTATTAGCTCTGCTCTTTAATTGTGCATTAAAGCCATTAGTGTGATCTGAAATTTTCACAATAAATTATTCCTAATATCCTGTAAATTATATAGTTGACTGCTACATATCTCAGTTAATAGAAGTTTCTGTGGTTTGTTAAGATGCACCCCCCCCCCAATTTTAATTTATTTAAAGAGTGTATATTCTACTTTGGTAGCTAATTTTCCCCTTTGTTCTAGTCCATTGTGTAACGTTTTGGGGGTGGGGGGGGGGTCACAGCATAGTTGCTACTTTGTTTTTGTGTTTATTTATTTTTGGACTTCTGATTATTTTTGATCCTTTTTTGCGGAAAAGTACACCAGTAGAAAACGTATTTATTTCCCCTCTTTGATGTTGTTGTGGTCTGTTTTCTTGACATGGTATGGTCGCTACATTTCATCTTTTAGTGTAATTGTTTTGCAGTTTATACTTTTTGTATATCACCACACCAATTGTGTCTCCCTGTTATGCGGGTTTGCTGTTTCTCATTTATATACTTAAAAAATTTTAAAATCAAGAAGGGTTTGTTTTTGAGTTTTTTTAAATAATGTGGTTTCTTCTCAGCAATACAGTAATTATGCTATGCATTAGATGTGTCATGTGACGCCATTTTATCCCTTTTGCAATATTTTTGTTCAAAGTACGGTCGCTTTCGCACGTATCCTGTTATTTGGTTCAAATGGTCAATTTTGTGTGTTATATATTCTGACTGAGTGTATATTTATGCATACCAATGTTGGCTCCATATTTTCATTTTGGTTAAGTATAAGTTAGGTTAGTTAGTACCCACCTAGCTATTTATTTATTAATATATAATATTCTAGCTATATTATTGTTGTTAGTTAATTTCGGAATATAGTCCCCTTTGTATCGTAGTGATCGCCCATACCCTACATGTTGTCAAGAGTGTATAATAGTAAGAGTATGACACTCTTACACTAGCATGAACAAATCATGCTAGGTATGCTCGGTGCGTTAACTCGGGACCCCCCCGGAACTTCCGGGGGGGGGGGTCCCACTTTGCACTATCTATACGCTTTCATATAAGCGTGTGTCTGCTCGCTGCTTCGCCCATTAGCCTAAGGCTTAGTAGGCATTTACTCGACAACTTTGTAGCATTTTTTCTGCTCTTTTCAATGATATAAAAATTGTTGCATAATACAAAAATTCGACGGAATGTAATCTGCAACAATTTCTATATCTTTGGAAAGAGCAGAAAAGTACTACAAAGTTGTCGAGTTAGTTTTTTAATTGCATTAACCTAAAATTATTATTAATTAATTAAAAATTACTAATAAAATGCCTACTGTAAGCCTTAGGCTAATGGGCCAATCAGCGAAGCAGACACACGCTTATATGAAAGCGTGTAATTAGTGCTAAATGGGACCCCCCCGGAAGTTCGGGGGGGGGGGGTCCCGAATTAACGCACCGAGCATACCTAGCATGATTTGTTCATGCTAGTGTAAGAGTGACACACTCTTACTATTATACACTCTTGATGTTGTATCGAGGCTATTTTAGCCGCTCTAAAACATTTTCCTGTTTTTTTCTTCTTTTTGACGGGAAAAAGAAATCGACCAAAAACGCTTAGCCAAGTTCAGTTTCTAAAATTGCAATTCAATTGCAGGCTTACATCTGTTTCTAAAAATACCTTACTGATAGCGTTATTAGCAAAATTTATTGGTTAAATTTGCATGTTTTGGTAGCTTATGCAATTTTTGTAGACTTATTTGCTTGCTGTTTTTATGTCAGTGTAAATATATTTATGTAATAGTTGGCCAATGGCTGGTATTTTTTGTTCACGTATATACATTATCATCTCCCAAATCGTGTCGTCTCTACGTATCAAATCCAGTTTTTATCGCTTTTTATTGCTTTTTGTTTTTTGCTTCCAGTATAATATAATGTTCAATCCAATTTGCATGTTTTTGACAACTAGATACTGTAGTCCTTGTATCCTTACCGAAGCTGTTGCTTTGTATTCTGTGTATGTATTTGTGTTTTCCACCAGAATAAATATTTCTTTCAAACGTTTTGTCTTCAGTAAGTCAGTTGTAGCTATACTTAGGTCCTATGGAAGTTTTAAAATTGCAGTATTATGATTGCATCTCACTGGAGTTTAAGCAGTTAGCTGAGTCGTCGGTATAAATTGAGTACCTACTGTATTTTTGTGCATACTGCCTTATTCCTGATTATCGTATCGGGTCGTTTTTGAGCTACATATTGTGCTTACGGTACAAGTAGGATCTCCATATGCGGGTTAGTTTCGTAACCCTCCCCCCCCCCCCGTTCGCTGCCTAGCTTGGTGCGGTGACCGTATGAGTAGTGTTGTTTCAGTAGCCGATTTTAGTTCCAGTTTCAGTTGGTGGACCAAAATAATTTCAGTTTCAGTCGTCGACATCAGTTTCAGTTCACTTTAAAAGGAACAAACGGTTTCCAGCCTTTTGAGTTGACGTTTGGTGTTTATTCAGCCTTTCCTGCAGCAGTACTAAGTGAATCTAAGCTCAAAACCTTCAAAATGTAAGGATTTAAGGAAAGACTGAAACTAGCTTCAATCCGAGTTTCAAGTTTTTACCCAAATTTAGTTTCAGTTTCCGCTTCAGGTGGCAGCCTAAGCCAGTTTCAGTTTCAGGTCTCAACCCAAAATAGTTGCAGTTTCAGGTCTCTTCTCACAATAGTTTCTGATTTCAGACTGCTAAAACAAACAAACTATCAGATAAAACTGATAAAATAGTTTCAGTTTTAGCGTCACTTCTTATGTGTCTGACCTCTAGTGATAGGCACTGGATATCCGGATAATATCCGATTTGAGAAAGATATCCGGGTATCCGTGTACATTTCAGACAAAGTAATGAAAAATTAGCAAATTTTTGACATAAATTCCAAAATTTTTAAAATATATATTTTTCAAAACATTCTCTGGCAATGTTTTTGAAACCAAAGTTGTGGCTTGATTGCATCATAGAACTTCACAGCATACCGAAAAATTGACAGAAAAATTGAAAGTTTAGCAGCAAAATCGAAAAATTTTCTTGACCTTAAGTTTGGAATAGTCGGATATGCCCATCACTGGTGACCTCCTTGACTCCGCTGGGCAGTGTGGTTCGTACAGATGCGTACGGCTTTATATAGGGGCACATGCTTATATAAAAGTTAAGTATATACTGTCGCCGCCCTTACGATTGCAATCTTCCATTTGCGGTAACACTTCTGGCTCTTCAAATTGACAGGGAGGATTAAAGGATAGAAGCCAGGAGCATTTTCTGAAGGGTAGCTAGCTGGCGATTTTGCGATTCTAGTGGAGGGATTTCTTAAGTTCCCCCCCCCAAACACCTCTCACTGGTAACCGTCCCACAAAAGTGTAATTTTCTTGATGCTATATATATATATGTATTTCAAATTCAGGAATTTCTTGGTCGAAAATTATCAGATCGGAGGTATATATGGGGCGGGAGGTAGCTGACATTATTTGGTGCCCCTCCCCACCTTAGAATAATGGTCGTCTAAAAGTGTTGAAAAATTAGGTTTTTCAAAACTTTTATGAGTGTTTCTGCTAATTTATAAACATATTTTACGGTCATTTTAACTTAGCATAAAACAGACATTTTTTGTTCTTTGTTAGCTTATTTTTGCTAAAAAATGGTAGGTGTTTCCAAACCCTAAAAATGCCATGTCGACCACCACTATCTGGATAGTTTTTTGCAGTCTAATTTCTCTTCAAAAATAGAATTTTTAGGGAACAGTCAGTAGTTTTTTCGAAGATTCTTCACATGATTGGTTGGTTTTTTGGCTTTTTTATTGCACCCATTTTCTGTTGCCTGTTAATTTCAACCTAACTTCCAGTTACAATTGTTACTCCACCCTCGCCTGGCTTTTGCCTACAGAGGGGGCGCCCCCCAGACTTCAGAAGTCAACAGAAAAAAGGTTTTTAGGGTAAATTTTCCGGCTTCGCTGGATTTATCGGTTTTTAGCTATTTTAAGCTTAAATTTAGGTTAACAATAATTAAATTTGTTGTTAAATTTGTTGCTCAACAGTAAAAAATAGCTATATTTTAAGCATTTTTTGGAAAACTCCCCTCCCTAGAAAATCCGTTTTCCCCAGACTCCCCCCCCCCAGAAATTTTTGCCTAGGTAAAAGCCAGCCCCCCCTTCCCCTTAATGCCGCCGCTTGTGTGCTCCTGCATTTCGCAGGTTTGGTGGTGGTTTTCTTAACCCTTCAGAGTTTGATAATTCTGGGCTTAACAAGTTGTGTCCCGGTTTCAGGCTTCATTCCACTGTTGTTCCGCTGGTAGAGCCCGTCTGCCCTGTAGGCTGGAAAGCCCTGATTCGAGTCCCACCAGGTGCCCTATTTTTTAGGGCTCTAATGTTTGAGTTGTCCGAGTGGTCAAAGGCGCTGGTTAGAACGTCCGGTCTTGTGATCTGTGGTTCGATCCCCGGAGGCCACACAGCTTTCTCGACTCTAGCTCTAACCCAGCTATCCATCCTTAACTGGTCGGTAAATGGGTACCACTGCGGTGGGAAGGTAACAGGAGTCTGTGTAGAAGGGCCGCCCCCCCCCCTTCCACGGATGCAGTCATCATTTGAGGTGACACTCCTGGCTCTAGGGCTGAGAATCCGGGGATGAGCACCGGCACCCCAGGTCCTGTGGCAGGACGGAGATATCTCCTGAGGTAAACCTTTACCTTACCTTACCTTACCTTATGGATGGTGTGTATCTTTCTTTCAGTCTTGTTTTTAGGACCTACATATACTGGTATATGTGCTCGGCCCACGGTTTTTTGCGTAAAATACTGCGTATTTTAAAAATGCTTAAATCGAGCTTAAAAATGCGCAGTCAAAAACAAAAATACGCACCAAAATACGCAGCCGAAAAATTCGGTAGTAGGAATTTCTAGAGTGCTCTAAATTAATTTCTTGAGACAATTTACCGTTGTTTAGGCTCTGGCTTCTTCTGGGGGGCTTCCGCCCCCCAGACCCCCCGCATATCTCTTCGATTCTCCTTCCGTCTGCAGTTGATTATACTTTCTGCCTAAGCAAACGTTGTACCATTTCTATTTGATTTTCTTTCTATTTGAGTTGATATAGTTATAAATTAAAATCTTATATATGTGTTCAATCAAGGGAACAGTAGTCTATTTGTCTAACCAAATATTGGCTTAACTCTTAAACTGTTCAAGGCAAAGAAGTCAAAGTTGTAGGAGCAAATTTACTCAGAAATATAAAATTTTCTTCAACTTCTGGGGGGCTGCGCCCCCCAGACCCCCTGCGTATCTGTTTTTCGTCGCCTCTTACACCACAGAGAGAGCACGCAATTTAAACTCGAGCTAACGTTCTTAACGTTGTTTAAAACTCTTAAAAACAGCATTAATTCGACGCTAAATGCGTCGACGCTAAATGCGTTTATAGCTTTTATAACGTTGAGAAGCGAGTTTTTGTAATTTTACGCAGTCAAAATTAAAAATACGCACTCGAAAACAAAAATACGCAAAATTTACGCAGGTCCGATTTTCAAAAAAACCCTGGCTCGGCCTGTTTTTACAGTCACTTTTGGATGTTTTAGTGGAAATTATATTTTCAGGGTGTACCTTTAAAATTAGTTTTATTTCTGAGCTCAGTAAGCTTTAAAGCCCATTCCTTGAAAGATTAAGCAGAGGATAGTAATGGATTCTGATATGGATAAAAAGATTAGCATAGTAAGTGACTCAGATTTTGTTATTGTATTTTCTGCTGCGGGACATATACACACACTAATTTTATGTCTAAAATGCAGGTAGTGCCTTGTTCGAAGGTTTCTTTTCAGCACCACGTTCCTTCCTACATCTACATACATACGTACTTCATGCTAAAGTGTTGCCTAAATAAATAAATACTGTTTTTGCAGAAACGTGGCATCTTGTCTTTGATTCTTGCTCTTTTGGAGGTATTTTGTGAAGTCGACAACTGTAGATATGCCTAAGCATGCACCCATACAGTGCTCTCCAATGTTGCTTCTCTAATCTTCTATTATGTGCGGTTCGAAATTCCGGATTTTTTGAGTTTTTTCTGCTTTTTTTAGATTTGTGCTGATCAAGGTAATCAGGACGAGACGTGTCAAACCTTCGTCATCTCTGGGGAGGATCACACCCTGGGAAATGCCCTCCAGTTTGTCATCTCACAATAGTAAGAACCTAGCTTATAGTTTGTAAGGTTGTAGCTGGGATACTTGTCTGTACCCAGGGTCCTTAGAGGGCCCACCCATTGGCACCTGTTTAAAACAAAAGGTGAAGTGATCCCTGGAGACCAGAGAGCTCCAACCTACAGGTGGTTATGGGGTACCGGTGCTACAGAAGGCTGGCATTTTTTCAGTGGAGAGTGGGGGATGGGTCCCCCCATTTTTCGGCGAGCCCCCACCCACATTTTTTGGGGTCGCCCAAAAATGATGAAAATTAGGTTTTTGAGGTCAATTTTTCAAACAATTTCTGTTTTTAGCTAGTTTATGGACAAGCTTAAAACAGCGGTTTTTTGCGTTGTCCCTGAAATATGCTAATTTTCGTAAAAAATTTATGAGTATTTATACCTTGGACTCGCCCCACACCCACTTTTCGGGAAGCCCCCCACTTTCAAAACCCTAAGAAATGCCAGGAAGGTTATAGGGTACCCTCGGTTTATTTTAGGCAAAAATAAGTGGGGGGGGGAGAGTGGGGGGGGACCCCCCCACTAATGGGGATGGGGAGGTCGAAAAGTGGGGGGAATAAAATGGGCCAAAAATGCTAAAAATGCAGTTTTCTACATACACTGCTATAACTATGCTTAAAAGTGCTCAAACATCAAGTTTTAGCACCAAAAAAGGCGATTTTTGATCAGAAAGTTCCGGCGAAGCCGGAAAAATTTTAATTCTGACCAAAACTCCTAAAAATTTGGTAATATCTGGGCATCTTAGGGTGAGTGGGGGGGGGGAAGCCCACAAAAGTGGGGGTGGGGCCGAGTGGGGGGGAGGTGCTCGAGTGGAGGGGGAACCCAAAAAGTGGGGGGCGCCCCCCCGCCCCCCCAGAAAAGTAAACCCTGGGGTACCGGCAAGAGTGCATAATTGCACTATATTGCACTATATTAGAAGAAGAGTAAGCCACTAGAGGGCTCCTCTTGTTGGCATTGCGTAACGGTGCTCCGACCACAATACTCGAATGTTCCCCCGTTTTGTGGTGGGGGGTAAGCAAAAAGTTTCCCCGTTTGGTGGGGGGTAGGCAGAAGGGTCCCCGTTTGGGGGGGGGTCGCCAAGACAGGCTGAGATTGGTTGAATCTGATTGGTTGTTGGCGACCCCCCAAACGGGGTCCTCTTTTGCCTTGCCCCCCCCCACCAAACGGGGACCCATTTTCAAATTGAACAAAAACTACCGTAATCCTCTGCTCTACCCCCCCCCCCCCACCAAACGGGGACCTCTTTTCTGCTACCCCCCCCCCCCACCAATTATGCTTTGTCGAAGAGAGCTATCTCCCACCAAACGGGGGAACATTCGCGTACTGTGGGCGGAGCACCGTTACGCAATGCCAACAAGAGGAGCCCTCTAGTGGCCTACTCTTCTTCTTTTATAATTATGCACTCTTGGTACCGGTGCTTATCTCTGGATTCTCAGCCCGAAGGCAGGAGTGACAACTCAAATGCTGTCAACATCTGTGGAAGGGAGGGGCCAGCCCTTCATCAGGTTTTACGTCTGAATACAGACTCTTGTTACCTTGCAACCCCACCCCAGTGGGTACCCATTGACCGACCACTTACGCCCACGGCGAACCGATAGATATGTGTACTTAGTCCCTTGCTCGAGGGGATTTGTGAAAGTCTTGTGGCATCGAAGATTCGAACCTCGGACTGTCATATCCTTAGTCAAATGCTTTAACCACTCGGCCTTCACGGCCCTGTGACTTTTGCCGTTTGCACCTCTTTCGGACAAAGAATGGCTCTTTGCCTTAGTGACTGCAATACAGCAAATTGATGCCTTGTCTGTGTTCAGGTCTCGTTTATGTCGAGCCTGAAAATGTCCTCAGATAAGTCACTATATTTTAGTGATTTTTTCTTTGTTTTTTTCAGCCCAGAAGTGGAATTCTGCGCCTACAATATTTCACATCCTTCCGAGGATAAGATCAACTTTCGAATTCAGACAAAGGGTTGGTTGGTTTCTTTCTTTCCGCTGTTTTTTTACTTTTTTCCTGCTTTTTGTAGGCTTTCTAGTTTTTGTTTCTAGATCTGGATTTTTTTTACAACAAGCTCATTTGCATGCCTGGGTTGCCCGCTGTCATTTTTCCTCTTACCGAGGGACACTGGTTTAGCAAGAAAAATATTTCCGGAGGGAATACCCAAATTTGTGGCGGGTTTGGGGGCTAAGCCAAACGATTGTGTAATTTTCCTGGAAAGCGGGTATTTTGAACTAATTTTTTTGGTGTGCTAAACACTGTGATGGTAAAAAATTGAACTAAATTCGCGCCGAAGGCAGAAAACTTTTTGAAAAATGGTAGTTCACGCATTGCAGGGAAAAATCTGGGGGTCCACAATTTCGGGGGTGGGGGAATTCCCCCACTCCCACCCCTGGCTACGCGCCTGCCGAGGGACATATCTCAGTTTACGTACATTTCAGCGCGTTGGCTCTATTACAGCTTTTTATCTTCGCAATCAGTGCTTTCGAATGATACCCATATTGGGCAGATTCCGCAACTTTCAATTTTGACCATTTGCCAACATCACCGTATCGAGTACTTAGCATACCGCCTTGTTGTGAGTCCCCTGGATGCTAACAGGTACTTCGCCCCACCCCAATACCCGCATGCAAAATGTTAGCCAAATCGGTCCGGTCAACCCTAGCGAAGGTTACAGCACTTAATTCCAATTTGACCCATTTTGACCAGTTTTCTCTATTTTTGTCCCCTTTGAGGCCCCCTAAGTCAAACTGTGTACATTTTGGTACTTTGGCCCTATTACAACATTTTATGTAATTGTGCCGTGCCGGCCGAGTGGTTAAGGCGTTCGACTTCGGATCCGATAGTCCGAGGTTCGAATCCCCGCTGCCACAAAGCTTTCACAAATCCCCTTGAGCAAGGGACTAAGCACATATCGGTTCGCCGTGAGCTCTAGCCAACCCAGCTATCCATCCTTAATTGGTCCGTAAATGGGTACCACTACGGTGGGAAGGTAACAGGAGTCTGTGTAGAAGGGCCGCCCCCCCCCTTCCACGGATGCAGTCATCAGTTGAGGTGACACTCCTGCCTCTACGGCTGTGTATCCGGGGATGAGCACCGGCACCCCTTGTCCCTGAAGCAGGGATGGAGATATTCTCCAGGGGTCACCTTTACCACCTTTTTTACCTATGTAATACTCAACGAGAGCTTTTGAATGATACCCTTATTATACCCATATGCAACATCACCGTATCGAGTATTTTGGCGTACCTTAACAGGGTGAACCTTTCCCCCAGGTGTCGCAGAGCACGCGCATGCAAAGCTTTAATAGCCAAATCGTTCAAGCCAATCTCGAGCTAGAGGGGGACAGGTTTGGGGGGCCGAAAAATAAATAACGGACATACTCAAATTAAGGGGTTGCCTTTTTTGTGAATAAAGCGGCAACCCAATAAGATGTAATCCTCCTCCACTTGTTAATAGTACATTCCGTCATCATGCACTCTTGCTGAAAACTTCTGTCATACTGTGTTTGATGCTGCGAGCATCTTATAAATTGATTTAGGAGCATGTAAGATTTGCAAGTTTTTTTCTAATCCATTCACATACATGAATGTTAATTTTTATTTGTCGTATTTTTCTCCAGGCACTCCTTGTGTCCAGATTCTGCGACGCGGTCTGCAGGATTTGGCAAAAATCGCGGACTCGCTGAATCAGAAATTTACGGTCAGTTTGTACAGATTTCTTTTAGTTTATATACCAAGTTAGCCCGAAAAAAGCCTGGTATAAACTGTATATATCGTGCATTGTTTCTGTCGTAGATACTATTTAAAACGCTCTCTAAAGGACCTTTTTGGGCGCGACTTAAAAAATTCTTAACTCTTTAACCCTGCAAACGAGTTAAAATTAACTGATTAACCCTTTTAACTCTGTGCGCGAAAAGGATTGAGCTAATTTTAACTCTTTTAACTCGTTTAACTCGCTGGGCTAAAAACAGACACCTCGCATACAAGCAAATTACTACAGACGTTTATAGCCCCCCTCTGATTTTATAATGAAGAATGAAGGAAATGGACGTAGGAAAGTCGCCAGGTATCAAAAGATGGATCTCGTCTGGCTTAGTGTTGGCTGACCGTTGGTCAAATTTTTGTGGCCAAATGGAAAATTTTGACGGACCATTGACAGCACTATTGATGACTTCTTAGGGATTATACACCACAGAAAAAGCTCATGCCTTTGAAGCTATAGGCTAAAAGTACGTTTCTTGGGGCCTTTTCAAGAAAGGGTAGCGTAGCGTAGAGTAGAGTAGAGTAGAGTCGGGTAGTGTTAAAATTAACTCTTTTAACTCGTGTAACTTAACGGAAGCTTGAGTATCCCTCTTTTAGCTCTTTCATGAAAAGGATCTAGTTAATTTTTACTCTATACTCTACCCTTTTTTAAAAGGGACCTTATAGCTAATAGAGCCAACCTTTCAAAAAAAGCTTGCTTTTATCAGGAACTCACTTTGAGCTGTGAATTCCAGGTTGCATCAGCTAAATTAATTTAAATTTACTTGAACAAATTATTGTGATGTTTGATTTGTTTTCCGTTGCTTTGCTGTTTTTAGACTGCAGTCCACGATTTTCAACCCGGCCCCAGTACCGCCAAGTGATTCCCTTCCCATGTCTGACTGTTTCAATGTACCGTACGGGTCGTTTTTGTATACCAGTTTTTTGGTTGGCACCAAGACCAAGTCCAGATGGTGCAATAATGATGCCTTTGATGTTTGGATTTGGAAGAAGCTCGTTGAAACTTTGTTGGAAAACATTGTTTTTTTCAATTTTTTTATTTGTTGCCAATTGTTTGCTTGCTGCATTATTCAGGGCTGCCGCGGTTCCTTTTTTCCTTTATTTTCCTTTTTTTTCGAGGTCGTCCTTTTTTTTCCTTTTTTCTGCAAAAATTCCTTTTATTTCCTTTTTTTCAATAATTTTCTGAAAATCGACAAAGATGTGCCTAAAACTTAGTCTTACGGTGGTAATTTCCAAAAATTTTCCGGCTTCGCCGGAAAATTGTTTAGCTTAATTTTCAGTTTTATTACAGAATAGCTAGATCTACATATATTTTTACTTAATGTGACTTAATAGCATAACCTGCAAGTACGAATTTAGAATTATAAAAATTGTTGGACTTATTTTTTGTTTGCTTAAAGACAAAAGTTAAAAATTAATTTGTACTCTATAGAATGTTTATATAATTTGGAGAAACATTAAACTTTACGTATATATATTTTGTAATGTGTTTTAAACTTTACGTATATATATATTTTGTAATGTGTGCATAGATTGCTGGAGAGTTTTTGAGCAAAATGCACTATTTGGGTTATTTGCAGAATGCACTAAATACGTACGGCAAAATGCGTAGATGTCACAGTCACGTTTTCCAAAAAAATTTCTAGAAGTCAAGATTACAGTTGAAGGCATTGGCGCACCCAGGGGAGGGGATTTTGGGGGTTTCGAGGCCTCTCACCCCACACGAAATTTTTGGAGAGAAGGCAAAAAGCGATCCATTTTCAAAGTGTACAATAACAAATAAGAAAAGTTTTGTTCCTGCGTCGCCTCCATTTCAAGTTTTAAAAATTTGCGCGCCTGCAGATATCTTTATTTCTCTCAATTTTTAAAAATTTTCACGCCTAGCGGCATCACTCTTTTATCTAAATTGAAAAAATTTTCGCACCTCTGGAGATATTATATCTCAGTTTTTAAACATTTCTGAGCCTGCGCCAATTGTCTACTTCGCGTTATAGAAATTTTCGCGTTTTTCGATGTGAATTTTTAATTTTCATCTGCCGAATTTTTGCATCTCAATATATACTGTCTTAAACTTTTTGAAACTTACTATATATACTGATAAACTGCAAAACTAAGCGTTCGTATATCAAATCTTTTTAAAGATTTCCGTTACAGATATATATATATATATATATATATATATATATATATATATATATATATATATATATATATATATATATTCATAATTTCAAAAAAATTGAAGGACCTGACCTTGAGCTTAGCATTTCTACTTTAATCTATTTCCATTCGCATATTATTAATTGCTTTCTTATTTCCGGGTACAAAGTTAAACTTTATATATTAGTGGAATCTGGAGAAAGCCTATTTCTTCATTAAAAAGCGTTGAAGGTTCCATAGCCGATTCAGTTTCTGAAGTGCGGTGCTCCCCAAATCTTGCTGTTTTCACCCAGTTATAAGCTACTGCAAATATCTCGGATGAACTATTTTATGTCAGGTCACATTGCTTTGCTTGTTTCTTTGCTCAGTTTGATATTTAACGGATAGATTCTCCACAACCTATTCTTAAGGTGTTCTCAATTTAAACTTTAAAACTTCGAATCTTTACGAAGCTAGATAGTAATTAAATTATATATATAAAAACTTAGGTCAAGTGCAGATATATACAGGGTCGCCTTCCTGTTTGCGATTCGGGGGTCGGAAAAATTAAGATAAAAATACAAAAGGGGTACAAAACCAAAAGATGTCGCGCCTGCGGCGCGTATTTTCTATTTCATAATAGATTATTTACTGTGATCAAAAAGACGAAGCTTGAAACGCGTCTAGTAGCGGCGCCAGGTTTTTTTGAAGGGGAGCCCTTTTTTGGGAAATCCAAAATTGTCGCCAAATTTTACCTTCATTTTCCAAAAAATTTCTCACATTTTAGCAAAACTTTTACGATTTTTAGCAAAAATTAGCCGATTTTTTTAAAAAATTTCTTACAACACTCAATTACTCAAACTATGCATATAAACAGCTGAAAAATTTTTCTAGTAGGGACCCGACACCCCAAAGGGAGGGGCCCAAATCGCAATTGGGCCCCCCCCCTGGCGCCAACCCAACACTGAACGCGTCCGTATTTGCATTTTAAATAGCGTTTTGCTTAAATTCTCTTTGCTTAGAAACGTATCCAATGTTTCAAACCTTGTGTGGCTGTTCAAAATGGAAAAATTTAAATTTGCTCAGTAACGTTATTAATTTATCTCTTAAAATTCCTTTTATTTCCTATTTTTTGTCGGACAAATTCCTTTTTTTTTCCTTTTTTTCGGGTGCAAAATTCCTTTTTTATTTCCTTTTTTTCTGAGAAAGGTCGCGCGGCAGCCCTG
>JASAND010025376.1:0-20131 GCA_030248195.1 Trissonchulus latispiculum
GTACCCATCTGTCCACTGTTAGTCCGTTGTGAGGGTTGAGGCACCATAACTTGTTGTTCCATTCCAGAGTTCGTTGCTACCGGGGTGATGCCACCCGTGGAGCTCCGTGATGGACTTGGCTGATGAATCGGTGAAGCCAAAGCCTGGGAACCAACATCATACGATGGGTCCCAAAACAGCCTATGCTGTGCTCCCGATTGCATTGCTCAGTTGTTCAGTGCTGCCGTTCCAAGTGAGAATTCATGCTCCAGATCAATTCCTAGGTTCTGAAGCACTGACGTGACCAGGTCATTCAGAGGTGGCAATCCAGGCATCGCCGCAGTTCCCAGGGCCAAAAGATCATCATCAGATTCCGACAGAGACCGTTCATGAACCCGGGTTGAACCCAAGTCCATGTGTTCCCCTAGACCGACGACGGTCTGGTCCCCGGCTCGACTCAGGACCCTGAGGAGAGTCCCTCTGGTCCAACCCAAACGCATTCCAGTCCAATGTCCTGACGGCTTCGTCATGAAACCTCCGAGTCTGAGCGGTCGAACCGCAAGGCTGGTCGTCGGCTAATGATGCCATGCTTGAGGCTGCTGTCACGAAGACAGGTTCTGATGCCAGACCTGCTTCCGGCAGTTCAGGCTCGGACAAGGTGGTCAAAGAACCGGAATTTGATGGGTCCAGAGAAGGGGCACTGCTTTTCCGAGCAGTCCCTGATGCCCAGCTACTCTTCTTTCTTCTAAGTTCCGCCATGGAAGCAGAACTAGACCGGTCAGTGAACGACCCAGCAGTCATTCTCGACGTAGACGGCAGACATCCCATACAGTCCACATGGGAGTCTCCACGGTGACCAGTCACAATATATGGTTGGTGACGTAGTTCCTTCTCCTTCAAACGTTGACTAGTGCGCTTCTGATCCATAGAGTCGAACTCTCTTCTTGAATCTAAAAGGTCTTTTTCAAAAACAATATTAGATACGACTCAAAAACTTTCCTAGGTACCCAAGAAAAAGCACTTATATACGTATATAAAAGTTTAGACAAAAACACAATATATTGATGGTAGTTGAGCAGATGCCTGCTATTTTTCAGATCTTAAAAGGAAACAAGTATCAAAATTAACCCAAAAGAAATGCGATTAGGCAAAAATCACAAGAACAAACAAACTTACCACAGTAAAATTATTTGTAGTATAGGTATGAACTTTGCAAAAAGTTTCCTAACTCAAATCCCAAAAAATAGTCCTAAATTAGCTCATCCCAACAATAAATACTATATTTGAGCCTAAATTTGGGGGAACACAAGCACACAATTATATACGTATACAAGAACACGCACACCCTAGAGAAGAAAAAAATTCAAATTTTTGACCCTAGGAGGGGTTTACCTATCTAAGAAAAAAATGGAAAAAAATTTCGTGCGCAACCGCGAGGAACTACGGAGGGAACCCCAACGAAATTAAACAAAAATTGACAAAAATTTGAAAAATTTTCACTAAGGGGTTCAGGCAATAAAAATCCCTGAGCTCCTGGCAGCCTAATGTAGCGGGGCAAGTACCGGATTCTACGTACGTGCACCGTTACCACACCCTAAACCTGACGGATGCGGAGCTGTACACAAATAGACAACGAACCGACTACAGGAGACGGTCGGGACAGCCTCGCCAGATGTAAACCGGGTAGATCCTGCCCTAAGTGAAAAGATGCCTCTTCACTCTCACTATGTGGATTCGAGCAGAAACTACCTACCTAGCAGGAGCTCAGTAGACTCAAGCCTAATTAAAAGAGTAGCGACAGTTTAATAAAGAAACAACAAATATTATTATAAAGATAATAAAATACAGTTATGGGCCGGGCCCTCAGTTATACAAAGCAGTCACACAATATAATAGACTTACAGTAGAATAGGCCGGCAGGCCAACGTACCAGCACCTGTCCCAAGGGAGATAAGGGGCACAATATATATACAGTAAATTGGGGGAGAAATAGCAGAGAGGGGAAATGCGAGTGTTCACAATAGCAGAAAAGACAAGACTGAACGGGGGAAGCGAGTGTTGGGTTGAACCCTCCCACGAGCGCCCCCTAGTGAGAATTTGCCCCCAATCACGTAGCTCCCCGTATAGCAAGGGGGGGGGGGGAACCCACCCAATCCCAAACGTACACGTTGGGGGAGCTACGTGACTTGCAAGGTAAACCCAGCCCCTTTTTGATGATGATATACTAAGCCAAGCAGGTAGCTAGCCTAGTGACATCACCAACAACGGAAAGGTTGACCATTCCAACCTTAATCCGTTATAACTTTCCTCACAAAACCAGAAATGATTGCAACCTCAATATTATATTGCTATTTTAAAAGTTTATTGAAGTCTTATAATCATACATTAACACGGGGTCCGATTCCAGGGCTTTCCCAGAAAAAAGGAAATAAAAAGCGGAATTTTGCACCCGAAAAAAAGGAAAAAAGGAATTTGTCCGACAAAAAATAAGAAATAAAAGGAATTTTTAGAGATAAGTTAATCGTTATTGAGCAAATTGATTTTGACAAAAATTCGGCCAAAAACTGAAAATTTTAGATTTTCCGTTAGTGAAACCCGGAATTCCGGATTTTTTTCGGATTTTCGAAATCTTGAGTTCCTGAGAATTCTAAAAAAAGATATATTGTCGAGGTTTACTCCAAATGCTAATCTGCTATAAACGGACAAAGTTTGTACACACATTTTTTGGTCGTACTATAGTAGCCAAACTTTGATGTAATCTTTGTTAAAACTAACTGTATCAGTTAGTTTAAAATTGTTTCTACGCAACTTCTACTTCTATACGTTCCATTATGAACGTTTTTGAAACCACGTAACCGGGTGGTCAAGGGGAATAAGGGAAATTCCCCTCGGCGGTGTCGTTCATAAGGGATTAAATAAATCGGCTGCCAGGATTAAGAAAGTTGCCCAAAATAGGTTTTACGACTTGTATCCCCAAACAATTTCCGGCAACGCCGGAATACTGCTTTGTAGAGACTCTTTGCAGGAAGATAAAATGTTCATTACATCGAGAGCTTCAATTTGATATAAAATATGGCTATATTTGAAAAAGTTTAAAATTTGACATTTTTTGCCCATAGGTGTACACCATGCTATGTATGTATATGTTACCAGAGGAAAACACAGGCTATTGACACGAAACTTTACATACACGTAGGTTTTATCCCAGCCTACTAGCATACCAAATTTTATTGAGATACCTTAAGATTTGACAGACTTATGAAGCATCAAATATGAAATTTTCGAAATCTGATGATTTTTGAGGAAAAATGGAATTTCTGCTACCAAAACTGTGAGCTACTGAAAAGGCCTGATAGGGATTGATTATATGCAACATAAAGCTCTAATAATATGCTGTGCTAATATCTAAACCAGAAGTTTGTACACCAAAGGGATAGTTCTGGACAGGACAAAACGCCCACTGACCTACACATTTGTAGAGTGCTTTTGAGCAAAAATCGACTTCTCACTCTCCGGACTTTGAAAATTCGTATAAAATAAGCGATCTTACGGAAAATAACATCGTACAGATATTAGCACTTTACCTAGTCCAAATTAGGTGTTGGATTTGAATTTTAGAGTAGACTAAATTAACCGGGAAGGATTGAAGGTTCGTGAAGAGTGTGTGAATTTGAGATCCGAGTAATCATTTCAGAAAATCGGCAACCATATGCTTTATTTTGAATAAACAATTACAACTAGAAATTTCAAATACTAAAATTCAAAATGAGAACCGTGCCCAACTGGACTCAAGGAAACCCCCCATTTCCCCCCATAAACCAACCTCTAGTCCTCCTGAGCAGATTGAGCTGTGATGTTTCGATGGTGAACTGAAGCGAAAAACTGACCGCTTATGTCAAAACGTTCTCCCCTTTTATAGTCAAAAACTAATTTGCATATTGTACGAAATTGTACATTTAGGATAGCTAATTTTCAAAGCCAAACTTTCTGCACAGAAGGAAGCTAGCTACATTTCAAAGCCCAGAATTTTACACAAGAGTAAGACAGAAACACAATAATTTCAATGGAATTCCACAGTGCTGTTGCACATATCTCACATAGGTTTACAGCAAGTTGTAGCCGATTTTCTCTTACACAGCGCTCAAACCTTTGGTAGCAGAAAAATTTTCCTAACTTTTTCATTTCCCTATGCTTAGCACATGTCAGGGTCACCTTTGGAGGACTATTGTGAATGATAGGCAAAGCTTTGCAACAAACGCACCTATCTGCTTTCGCGGACCCATGAGGACTACAAAATATGTGAAAATGAGAAAAATCGGAGATGGCCGAAAAATCGCGACCCCCCTAAAGGACTGGCAGGTTTTGGCAGGCTAGGACGACTATAAGTCGATTTATACAGAGAATATAACAATCTGTTTAAATGTAAGTCCTTACTACTGATTCAGATATATGAAACTTAAACTGTAACTATTGTGGGAACAGGCCTAAAACTAAAATCGTTGACTGGAACAGAAATTGATTTGGGTAAAAAAATTGAAAATGGAAGCTTTGAAGGTTTTGAGCACTGAGCAGCGATTTGGACTTTGCTGCTGCACTGGAAGTTGAGTAATCATCAAATTATTCGTTTTGTTAATTCTGACGTTTGGAAACGTAGTTTGTCTGAATAAATGAACTGACACTCTTACGGAAATTGAAACTGAAATAAATTTATTGCCGACTAATTCCTGCCATAGCACTTGTAAGGATGGGAATGCAGATCGCTGCCTCAATTTGTCAAGAAATAAGAAACATGGAAAATCTCGCTAAGATTACTCTACTGGTTGACAGTATACGTTGAATCCTAACCTTACTGAATATATAAGAAGCCACTGATTGCAGTAAGAAACGGTATTTTCAATGAAAGCGAACTCGCAACTTCATCCCTAAAATGTCGGTTTCATTTTTTCACACAGACAGCTAAATACATCGCCATCATAAACGAAACATATAACTTCAATATCGATTTCTCTTTTTCGTCGCTACGTGCATGCAATAGTGTGTTTTTGAAAACAATCATCAGCAATCATTACTTTGTTTATATGCATATAGGTCAGTCCAACGGAAATTATTGTTTTGCCTTGTGAAAACAGCAAGTTTGGTTTTACGTTATATGGTTGTTAAGAAAACCTGAGAAAACTATTAAAGGTCTTTATCATAGTTTGTACCAGAAACTTATGTAAGAAAACTAGAGGTTTCTTTATTATTTACAACAGGAATCTGTTTTACTATTTGTACTATTTCCAAAGCTACTAAAGTTTTTGTACAAATTTTTACAAAGATCGTTCTATAAGCTCGTAGGAAGACTATCTGATGAACTTACATAGCAAAATGGTCTTGCACTGTACTTCAAATAGCCTTTAAGTAGATTTGTGTACAGTTAGTATCGGGATTTTCAAATGTTTAGTTTGAATAACAGCCGGTGCTACTTAATCTGACTATTCGGTTACACTGCTAATACCATTCCATGCGCTATTTGCTTAGCTGCCTTACCTGAAATGCAGTTAGACAGTTTCTTGTGGTCTTCGTTTGCGCTGTGGTTTGTGAAACATCATAACTTAGACAAGTTTGAAAACATGTTAGCTTTACTGATTGTAATGATTACATTTTATCATATTGAAATAACAGAAGAGTCTAACATTTATACCAGCTGAATACATAGTGACAGTTGTTAAACATTGATTGCTCAAAACGGCAGAATACGCATAAGATAAATAACTAAACAATAAATAATGAGAATAACAGTAGATAAAGTTGAGCTCTTCATTTTTGGTTTCTTCTACAGCTTGCGATTCTCGATAAGCAATATCCAATCAGAAAAACAGCAAGCTGAGCAAAGCTCATCATAGATGACCCTATCTGAAATAGGATTTCCACATACTACATAACTATACGCTGGGTGTACCCTAACATAAAATAGCCTACAACAGGAGTGGAGCATCTCAGGTCAAGCTAGTAATAAAATTGAGCCAAACTAACCTTAATATCAGTTTTGCAGCAGTACCAATATCAGAAAACGAAAAATTTGCAATGTTGCGAATACAACTGACTTTTCATCAAAATCGAAACATTAACTGATAAACTTGAAAACTTAAAAGCGTAAAACTTAACTTTAAAATATTAATTAATGCAAACTAATTAAATTTTTTTATTTTTAAGTCTTTATAAAATTATATCTATTATCGTGTGTCAACCGACGAGTCAAAATCAAAATTTGAGATGACATTAGTTTTGTTCTCTTATCTTTGCTTAGCATGTTAAATTACATCTTAAATTACATCCATCTTAAATTACATGCATTTTGCAGGCGAAAGATAGCTTTCACCATAAAAGCATGCAATGCAGTAAGATGACTGAGCACAAAATACACGTAAGTCTTCAGTTTAGAAATTCCCTACGGTATGACTCATAACGTAAATATAAAATAATAGTCGTCAATAAAGTTCAGCGCAGCGAGGATCTTGCAAAACTTGAAGCGTCATGCAAAACTTGAAGCGTCAAATAGTCTGGCTTATTCAGAATTGCAAGCTGCAACCAGTTTTCGCTAAAGTCTTACAACTGCGAACAAATTATATTATATTCAGTATTGGATCGACGCTCAATAGTCTATATAGACATCTGTTAGCTTTAATAAAAGCGTACTTTGACGAAAATTAAAATAAATTAAAAATGGCTCTGCGCTAAACATCAACTTTTCACAGTACGGAATCCTGCTGCGCAGCAGGCCTACAATTAATTTAAATGATGCAAAGAAAACTCTTACCTTTTGCAGACACTTTTGCTTGTTATGAACTTGTGTTACTAATTGTGCGCAACAAATGGTTTTTCCTGCTGCGCCTCGGCGCAGCAGGTCTACTATAATCGGTTTTGATGTAGATTCTACATATTTATATTCTACATATTCTACGTATTTTATGTCACTGTCTATAAAATACACATGCTACTCAGTTATTCAGGATTAAGCTGTCATAAAGTTTATGCAAATTAGTTGTATCATAGTTGTCGAATAAGAGCAAAATTGGATTGAAAATGGCACGTTGGAGTCTTTAAAAATTTTATCCGATGTACTGCACTAATAATAATAATGAATGCCATGAGCTATGAGATGCTCTTAGTTTACTTAATAATCTTTACTATCGGAAGTAATACGACGCTGAAGAGTAGACGCTATTGACCCTCGCAAAAAACTGTGGTTCCAGGACGTGTCGGGTCACAATTCTGTTGTCCTTATATTAAGTATACAACTTGCCACCGACTTGAAATGGCTTATGGCCAAAAACGAACAGAGTCTTGACAAAACTAATGGCCACTACACTCTTTAGAAATGTTCCAGTAGAAACTACAGGAATCACTTTTGTAGATGATAAATACAAAAGCTTTTGTAGAAAATACAGGTTAACTCTTGTAATTTCTACAGGTCATCCCAGTATTACCGGATATACTTTGGTAGAATGGATTACAAGTTAGACTAGTATTCAATACAAATAAAACCTGTAGTTTTCACTGGTTTACAGGTTTGCTCTACAGGAAAGTACTCGATACGCTGATAACGCAAACTGCGTATATAAGGGCAGCAGTGGTCATAATTTTTGAAGACTGAAATTTTTTGAATAATTTCAAATTTTCAGTCTTCCAACACCCCGTGGGTGATTTTTTTGTAACGGCCGCTCCCTGCCGAAAATATTTTGGGAGTAACCGCCCCCCCCCCCCGCACCTGCCCCCCCTTTCCATTAAAGGTCGCTCCAGTAAAACTTACAGGTTTTGTCTTGTAAAAGCTACAGGTTTGGTATCTAATTTGTCAAAAAATTATGTCAAAAAAGTCGAACGAAACTTCAGGTTTCCTTGGTATTTTATACAAGAAATTCCGGTGATTTTTACTATTCGAGAGGCCGGTAAAAATACAAAAGTTACTTTTGTGGAAAATACAGGAAGCTCCGCTAGTGACTGACCGCACAGGAGCACTTTTGTGGAAAACTACAAGAATTCCTGTAGTTTCCACAGGAGTCTTTTTAAGAGTGTAGTTGAAACGTTTTCTTCCTAAGCGTTTAGTCCACCTATTTCTTTCCAGAAAAAAACTTTTCTGAAGACTGTAATTTACGCTCTACCCATGCTTTAGCGAGCATTTAATCCATTACAGCTTAATAGATCATCTATGGCTTGACCTTTTATAATCGACATCGAAAAGTAGTATATCCAGTATTTGATAAGTTTTGATAGATCTAGAAAACAAAACCAACCCGCAGCAGGTTCATTGTTAGCTGCACGTAACAATTAGCGCGCATTTGAGAGATTCTGCACAATACCAGTCCAATTTTGCACAAAACTATTGCTTGTTACATGAAATGATTGATTTAATTGACATTAGCTAGTGCTTTCAAGTTAATCGGTTAAAGCTCCACTTTAGATAAGATATCAGTTGTATCTGCGTTTTGCAACATTAGAATCTGTAATCTTTATATATTCACTAACGACAACGAGTCCCCTCATTTGCATTTTAAGCTATATTAGGGTTGACCACCATTTGACTTCAGCATTGGACTTCAAAATGGAAACTGCACAATAAACAATAAAGTCGTCAGACTTGGATTTAATTTGGAGCTCAGCTATGGCCATCAAGGCTAAATTGAAAAAGTATGCCACAATTTATTCAGTAAATTAGTTTTACTTTGAATATGTAGGTGTTCGTTAAACATGAATAGATATTTCAACCAACCAATTTTCTACTGTTATAAAACAAAAGCAATTTATAATTAAATTTAAGACTTGTAAACTTATAACATTTTGGTTTTTGCTATTGGCAAAAGCGTTTGCAACAATAGAAAATAACTCAAAGTATATCTATTCCTAATAACGACTTATTAGTCTATTCCTTTCTATCCTTTTCTGCTATTTAAGTGCGAAGGCATGTATGCGAAAAGAACTATTGTAGCCTGCAGTAATCTATTCATTTAAATCTCTGAATACACCCAGAACCATGTTATGGCGTGTGCAGTTTTTTGTGTAGTGCTTGTAGAGTTGACTGCAAGAACTCGACTTTTTAATGTTGGTGTGGGTAAAGCTCTGTATTATGTTTTAGAACGTTGAACAGTATGATAGTACCCGATTTGATGAATTCGTAAAGGATACAGTTATTAGAGCGAAACTTGTCTTAAACTAAGACTTGGCACAGTAAAACAAGATGTACATGCTTTACCACAAATGCTTCATTTTGCTTTGTATTCTGAAATTTCATACGGCGGATTTATGCTATTTTCCTCTACTCGATTTGAGTTTTCATTTTGCAATATAAAAGCTTTAGTGTTTTAATGTATTCGCCAAAGAGCATTAGGTTTACCCAAACAGCTAAGGTTCCTCCAAATGCAGCCACAACAGCATTTGTGTCATAAATCCATATTTCTTTCATAGTAAAGCTAATGGAACTTTCTAAATACCATTTGATTGCAGCCATACTTGACCGATTCTGCATGTAAGCTTTGCTCACAACTTCGTTGCTCAACCTACAATACCAAGATACGCAGTCGTATAGATATTTAACATATTCAGCAGATTTGGGTAATGTGCAATGTACCTACAAAGCAGAACATTGGAGAAAGCTAACATAAAACTCATTTGCAGACAACAAAAAGATTCCCACCTTGAGTATGACATTGTTCTTTTGTATCTGGTTTCTGTACAAGGTGGATAACAGTTCCTGCGACAGCCAGTGGTTACATCGTTGGTCGTATGATTCAATACCCTTTCCGCTATTCCAAAGGCAATACATTTTATGTGAGCAAATATTGAACAAACAGGCGTTTCTTCATTGGTCATATTGGTAAACAATACTGTTTTACAGTAGGCGCATTCGGGTACTTTGTACGCCGACATTCTCGTAAAGTTATTTAGAAAGCAAGCCAGTAAGCAGTGTTCAACAGTATTTGCTTGATTACTACATTTATTGACACGAATAGTCTTCGTTTTTTTCAGTGCGACAGCCGTCATCGCGTTAGCAGGACCCAGAATGTATTCACTGAACGGGAATTGGGGCGGCTTCATCAGGACAAAAAGAACTCCATGGTTGTTAAGAATTCCCACCTGCTTGTATTTTGCTTCCTCTGGTATTCTTGCTATCAGTGTGGGACCTCAAACAAATAACACAATGAGAACACGTTAAGTATTGGGTTTTCGTAGAGTCCAGTCAGTTTTATCCCAATCAACGTTTTTAAATGGGCATTTTGAATTGTTTTAGTCAAGTATCCTACATCAATAACCGAAACACGACAAAAACCTATTCTTCCGCAAATTTTGCTTTTACCACTTTTCCAAATTCTCTTTTACCCTTTCTCCCTGCTGGCTGTAGGACTTGGACCTGTCAGGGCTGGAGACGGGTGTGGGGGCACCTAATACACCGGTCTTCTTAAAATTTTAAGCTAATGCCTGAATAATCAGCTAAAGGCTGAAACCTATAATTTAATGTCCAATTCGAAGCCGCCGAACATCTCGTTTTATTTCGTGATGCTTACCTGACTTATGTCCATAAAAACTTTGCTGCATTGACGTTAGAACCGGTAGTATTCCAATCGTGAACACGTAGAATGTACTGTTCCTACAACACTGAATTGCCGTCAACTTTAGACCACGATCAGTAATGCATTGAAATACAAGTTCCTCACATTTATAAGAAATATGTTTCAGCATATCCAAAAATCCAGTTGTTTTGGATTGAATATGTGAGTCCAATGCTTTTAGTAGGTTTAGATCTTTTTTGTAAAATCTCAGAACAGTGTTTACAAGCTGTAGATATCCAATATGATAGTTTGTCAACAGAGCTTGAGAGATCATTTCGTCAACAGCAGTTGTATTTTGTGCCGATACGCCACTGACAGTCTCCAGGTACTTTGCCAACTTGCTTGGACTGTACCTGAAATTGCTACGACGACTGAAATCGGACAGACCCGCAGATAACAGAACAAATGGGCTCATGCGAGTTGCGCTTAGCTTTATCATGAGTTTGTTTTTATCATTTTCTCTGTTGTGGCTGATTGTGGCATCTTTTAGTATCCAAACAAATCTTAATGTCTTTTCAAGGCGCAGCAGGGGCCAGTTTCATAGAAATTTTCACTAAGTCTCGAGTCTGGTAGTCAAACTACGCTGGAATTTTTCAAGATCTGCAAGTAGCACTGAAAGTAATGCTAAAAAAGTTCTCGAGTTCTCAAATCAAGCTCTCATCGATTTCGACCAGAGGTATCTTGCCAACTCGAGATCTACTCGAAATATTTTTGAAATCTAAATTCGTAAATTTTTCCTTCTGCTTTGATAATTTGTATAGTTGACTTTGACTAAATAACTTACCATAAAATTGTCCGCGGATACTAATACTTAAAATGTTTAATACATAACAGGTTGTTGTCACTGATAAAAGACAACTCGAGAACTTGAGGCCAGTCCAACGGCCGTTGACAAGCACTAGGTTTTCACCAAATAGGGGATTATTTTAAACAAGGGGTATTTTCTAATTCTTTTGGTGTAAATGTGTTTAGGAAACGATTTTTCAAGAACAATTACAAACTCCAGAAAGAGCTTCATCTCAGCTTTGTTCTCATATATTTCGCTTTCAATACGCAGCACCACCAACCTGGAGATCAATTCGTGATAATTATTCCAAAAAATCGTACATAATCATTCGTACGGAACATTTTCACAACTTTTATTCATCGGTGCATAATCAATTCTTTATTCATACATACAAACAAACAAATTTTCAAATTTCACAAATATTCTGATAGTCCGCCATTTTTGGGTAATTTTTTGTTAGTAATATTTAAAACTAAATTTTGTCGAAATCTTCATATAATCTGACAACATTAAATTTTGTTGTTGAATTTTAGTGTGCTGAATGGGTAAATTCGGTAATTTTCGTTGTTCATTTGGTCACGATCAAGTAAGTTCCCGACATCCGACTCCACCGGTGGAACTTTTAGATTATTTTATGAACTAATGTTGACCAAATCAACAGCGGACAATGCAATTTATTGACTCTCGTATCCCAAACTTGACAGTAATTTTGTCAATAGTAGATAAATTTGATACAATTATTTTACAAAAAGTGATTTTTACATTGCTTCAAATTTGATACAGAGGAGTCTGATTTTGTTGCACAGCAGAACTTGAGCATATGCTGAAAAAAGCTCGACTTTCCGCAAAATCAGCTTTCAAAGGTTCTGTCAGTAGCATGGCCTTTTGTGTTACGAGCTCCTTAAACTTATTACTCATTAGTAATACTGAATTATTACTCATGACTCTTCAGAATAAATATCAGCGAGCTAATTTTATTTCGGCCTGCTTAATCGCTGTTAAGTTCAACATTAAAGTTAATCCGCTTAGCCCGCTGCCTTCATTATCAACCGGTTTTAGTCAGCGTATAACTACTAGGATTAGCAGGTTGAAGCTGAAGGAGTAAAACTTTAATCGCTGGATTAAAAGAATTATAATTAACTCGATCAACCCGAAGATTAAAAATGGTTGAATTAAACGAGTTAATTGTAACTCGTTCAATCCTAGCCGTAAAGAAATAGGGCCTTAGAAATATGAGCACCTTGTTTCTCTGTTCAAATCTGCCGAATATATGTTTGAATATGTTTTGATCATAAAAATCTTTGGAGAGATCTTTATTCATTAACCCTCCAAAATTTCCGTAGTCTACAAACTCCGGTTCCGACTTCATTATTTTAAATTTTCCCCAGCACCTACACTACTAGCTAAGTTTAATAGATCTTGGCGTATAGTTAATTGCGAGTGTAATATCCAAGCATTAAAACTATAATTATAAGTTAAGATTATAATTAGATTTATAAGATATTTAAGTCTGCAATCTATAATCGAAAACTTTCTGATCGTAATCTGAAATCGCAACATACTACGACTCTTTTTGCTTATTTGATGAACTAGAACTGGTTAAACATCAGATGGACCGAAAGGCATTTTTGGTGGCAAATAAAGAATAGTAGCGAAAATAGTAACGAGAAACGGGTATAAATAGCAACAAAACTGAGCAGAACTAATATAAGGCCAAAATTAAAAAAATTAAGTACTTGAGTACTGGGATTGCTAAAGCAATTTCATTCAACTGAGACTGGCACTCGATGCAATCTTAGAAAGCTCGAAGTACTGAGCCTAATACCACACAGACAGTGATAATACCTGAGATAAACATGGAATGCCAAATGAGGAAGTTCAGCAGTTTCGTCCTGGGTTGCCAGAGTAACCGTCTTGGTGTCTCCTTTGAAATATCTCATAAAAACACCAACTGACGAGTACATTCCAAGAAAGGAAAACGTAAACAGTAATCCCATCCAAAACAGAGCATGTCGACCAGAAGAAATATAATCAATTCCATGAAGGGTACTTCTCGTTTCCAACAAATGCAAAATATTTTCCATTGAGAACTCCTAAAAACACGAAAATTACACAAACCTATACTTATGTTATATTATTACGTATGTGAGATTTATATTGATATTAAATAAACCGAAATCAATTAATTAATCAATAATAAAAGACGCGACAGTTTCAAAGATTTCTGCATGCAGGATACCAGTGAAAAAAATAGAAGAGATAATTAATTAGGGATCAATAGGGATTCAAAATATCGGTTTATCGACGTTTTCCTCTGGATTATTGTATGCTAAAAATTTCTTTCTGTCAGAACATGCTTCCCACCTGAAAACACGCAGATTGACGCAACAATGAAGAAAATTGGTAAAGGTTTGAATTTTGTATTAACATTTTTCGATTTTCAAAATCGTTTGATATTTGCTGCTTTTGCAGCTTTGACAAGCTACTCGCTTTGTACTGGATAGAAACTTTTCCTTTTCATTTTCGGGACCGCTTTAATGTAGTCAAAGTCGTTTCTCAAAATTTAAGTTGATGTTTTCGAAAAATCACCACTTTTTGACCCAAAAATTCAATACATTGGTATCAGAAAAACTGCGTTTAGATAAGTCATGCTACATATTCCATCTTTGCTGAATCCAACGAGGTCTAAATGTTATCGCTACAACGCATATTGCGTGTGATACAAATTTTCAAAGATTTCCTTAATTTCACTAGGATTTTGGGTAACCTTGTTATTTGTTACGCAAAGACACTAATTCCTTGAAATTCTGTTGAAATTACGGGAAATCTTTGAAAATTTGTAGCGCACGCAATATGCATAGTAGCTGTGGAATTTCCAGATGGATTATTTAGCATTACTTATCTACATTCAATTTTTCTCATAGCAGTGTATTGAAATTTTAGGTCAAAAAGTGGTGATTTTTGAAAAAATCAACTTTCAAATTAGAAAAAATGATTTTTACTACCTTAAAGCAGATGCCTAATCGGTACCGACAATGAAAACGAAAAAAATTTGCTAAGCGAGCAGTAGCTCGTCAAATTTGCAGAAATGGCAAACATCAAAGTATTTTGAAAATCAAAAATACTAACAAAAAATCAAACTCTAACCGTTTTTCTTCGTTCTTGGATCATTCTGAGTGTTTTCTGGTGAGAAAAATTCTTTTCCTTTTTTCTTTTCCTGAAAGGAAGAAATTTTTAGCATACATATTCCGGAAAAAAAAACGTCGATAAATCGATATTTTGAAATTTTGAAATTTTTGAAAAATTTTCCTCACATCATGACGATTCAGAAAATATATAATGTTATGAGTCTCCGATACATGCTAAATTCACTGTAAATGATCACAGTTTTCTACACACGTTTTTGTGTCAGACTTTAGTATGTTTAGTACATAGTAAGTCATTTCCCCATTTAGAGGCCTTATCCTTAACAATGGGCTAGCATAAAGTCGTTGTTTTGACACCCAGATTGAGCAAATTAGGTTTAAATCCTACTTAGCGAAGAGGTCCATTTTGTCCGATTTTTCTACCTTCTCCAATTTTGCTCATTTTCTCTTATTTTATTGTCTAAGTGGTATATTTTAACAAGTTTAGAGAATTTAATTCGGATCGTTTACGGCTGAGAAGTAATATCAGCTGAAGGAGGAGGTCTTCAAGTGTTAAGCGTTAGTAGTGGTTGGGAATCAGATCAAGAGTACATAATATAAGAGTGTGCCACTAGGCACACCCCATGTTATCAGAGCAAAATCTATGCTCTGCGCGCTAATGGCTCAAATTAGACCCATCAGTTCTAAAAATTTTGTGCGCTATGTTTGTGTCCTAAAGCTCGAAGCAGGAACAAACTTCGCGCACGCACTGCCTGTGTTTTCGAGCTTAAGCACATAAACATAGAGCGACGGAGCGTACCCCCGTTTCGACTAGGTACTGATTTTCGGGGGGGGGGGTCACTTAGTCTAATTTGCGCAGGGGGGTGGGGGTGGGCGTAAGCGAGCATAACATAGTTTTTGCTCTGATAACATGGAGTGTGCCTAGTGGCACACTGTTATAAGTTATGTACTCTTGATAAGATTGAGTGATTGCACATGGTCCAGACAACATGATAGTTAGGCACTCTTTTGGCTGAACTAATGTTTTCCAAACCAATTTCTTTTGTGTAAGAACTGTTTGCTTCCACCAATTCTGAGTAAAATTTTACCTTTCAGTACGCAAAACACAGATCAATTGTACTAGATATCACACACCGTTGACACAAACTTTGCAATTTTCACGTTCAGCCATACTGTGAAGTCAACACAGGGGTTTGTGCTTAACCATATTATTAGCCAATTTAAGTATTTAAAGTAAAACGGATTGTTTAAAAATTCAAATGAATGATATTATTTGATTTAGACTTCAACTTTTAGTTAAGGATGCATCAATAACTTCTTGCGTACTATTTTGTGAATAAACAATCTTCTGATGTGCTTTAGCGTATGAAATAAAAACTAAAATGTTTTTGAGTATATTGATAAAAGCCTCTTTAATCAAGTGTTGTAAGCTATGGTGATTATAAAAGTATACCTAACGTTGCCCAAAACTTGTTGTAAAATAGAAGAAAAGTACACCAACGGCTCTAATTCAGGCATCTCTAATGGAAAGCTCGAGATTATCCTGACATAATCCTACTCAAGGGTACGATTGGAATTTCTGTTGTTGGAGATATTATCGATCTTACGATTATCTCTAGCTTTAGTTGGTCAATGCTCTGTGAAGATTATCTCCAGTTAATCCTGAGTTAGTCTCGAGATAATCTGAAGCTCTTTCGATGCAATCCAGTGTTAAACTTGGTTAAATAGGATTTTACTTGTCAGAAAATAGACCCTTTTATGAATCTTCACTGGTTGATAAATGCATACTCTTGTACGTGTCGAAATAAAGAGACATGTTATACGGAGCAGAATCGAATGCAATCAATACTGTAAATAGGCTGTAATTAGGTATTGCTTGAAAGAATTAAGAACTACTGAAAAGGAACTAATTACTGTAATTTCTAACGAGGAAATAATTACTTTCATCGATAGCGGAAACTTATTTCAGTCGCAATCTTTGCTTTGAGCTGAAACTATTTCAGTCTAAGTCAGATACGAAGTTAAAGTCACCTTCCTGTAGAAAATCGATTCGTTTGACACTCTTTGTTTTAACTGTTTCAACAACTTTTCGAAAAAGCCGGTTTCCGGTCCAACCTTGCCAACGCATAAACATTAATAAAATAAGCAATTCGATTCCAAATTATCGCCCTTGCCATCAAAAGTCTCCCTTCCTCCTCATAAACCAAATTGAACAGACCCGCCAGTGTATGACTAACCAAAATACAGACTCCCCCACCCCTGTTAGCATTAAGTACAAACGGTAGACATTAAAGTTATGGCTCATAATTTGTTCAAAATAAGAGTTAATTTTCATGGCATTTGTTTATTGAATAAACACCAGGCAGCAATTTTGAACACAAGCCTGTGGATTACACGAAGGTTCACCCATGAAGAAAACGAATTGCCTTTGTTCCCGAAATAGAGACTCAGGCTGGCAACAGATAATCAGATTAAGGGCATGAATAATAGACTAATAGCAACAGTCAATAAGAATTAAATAAAAAATAGGCAATAATATCAAGAATAATAAACTAACCGCTTAGAACAACAGTACGATCATAGGACTTTGTTTATTTTCCAATGACAATTATTGCATACAGTTCAAGAAAACAGGACAACCAGTTCAGAATAAAACAAACAGACAGTTCGACATCAGATCTCATAATAAAATAATTGAACAATTTTCAGTACAATTAATCGAAAAAACAGAAATATCAATGGTACACATATTTTTAATATATAGTAGATTAATAACTACTAACATCAATAATTTTTAGTCTTCTTGAAACTTTCCTTTGGTACTCTTCTAAAACATAAGAAAAATTATTAATAAACCTTATCTTAAATAGGCGACAAACAAAATTGAAAATTCAAGAATAATAACTCAAAATAACAAGATCAGTTTATAACAAAAAGTCTTATTTCTACTTTAGCGGATTCGGTAAACTAAATATAAAGAAATAACTAAGAAGATTTGTGGCTGCCGCCTGGGATTTGAACCACTTCCTCTTTATGTTTTGCAGCAGCTTCTTGTCTAGATCTCCTTGAATGTTCCGCTAAAATAGAAAACAGACCATTAGCACAGGAAATCAGAACGTACACAAAACAAGCAAACTGTTAACTAAGACAAAGCATCTAGAATCTTTAGCTTAAACCAAAAACAGAATTACAACATGCTGTACTGCAATAAATTAGTATATGCTCAACCAGAGAAAGGAAAATTTTAAAATTTTCCTGGGATTTGAACCCCTACTGCAGAAATAAAACTTTTCTGTCAAGTTTAAAATCTGGTGTTTAAAGCTGATTCCCGGGAATTTCGAAGAATCTTTCCAGGATTTCTGTTACTGTACTCCTTCCTTTTCTAAATCTCACTGAAACAAGATAAATGACATAATATGGCATACTGTAGTACATACTGCAAAAAAGACTAAAATGAAATGAAAAAGCCGAAGTTTAAATTCTTGTTTATGTTTAAAATTTCGTTTGAGACCAAATTTTTGAGGATTTGTTTGGTTTTCCAAGACTAAACCTTTCTCTTAATGAAAGCAGTGAAAGGAAATGTTCCAAATGTCCATCTCTGAAACAGAAATATGCAAATTATCACAATGTTGTGTACACATTTATTCGAGTAATGCCAAGAAAGCCCAGAAATCCAGTTTCCGCACACTATTTCGCATTCCGAAACAACTCTGAACTTGGCAAGAATTCCGCTTGTAAAATTGGCAAAAACATAGATGTAGTAGATTTTGCTGTTTTTGAAGTCAGAATGTCCGTGGTTGATCAGAACTCTGGCATAACTTTTCTGCACAACAGAAATACAGAAATACAAAATGCAACCAAGAATCACAGGCAATTCTCAACACATTGGAGAGCCTAAGACAAACTGAAAATGTTAATTTTTAGTTGCAAATGTGTATTTTAGAGTCATCATATTCTTAGCCTTTAGCTGGTGATTAATCAGAAACTAAAAGTTAAAATTTCACTTTAGTATTTTATTCTAAATTTCAGAAGATTTGGTGTGTCAAATCCCACCAAAAGACTAAGTTTTGTGAAAAAACTTAGGCTCCCGGTGGGATTCGAATCCACGATCTTCCGTTTTTCAGTCGGCTGCGCATCCACTGCGCCACGGGAACTTGTTACAAAGGCAGTTTAGTGTTTACTTCCGTTTGTGTGCAACTCTTCTAACATTGCGTCAAATTTTGCAACTGCCAGCCCAGACTGGCTGCATTGATTTACTGTTGATTGACACTTAGCTTTGCATTAAGTTTCGCCTGTGTGTTAAAATCATGAGCTAAGATTTGATGCACTACTTTAGTGCAAACCTTTTAACACACAGAGCTGCCTTTTATATTTGCAGCGAAAGGTTTCCGCATTTTCCTTACCCAAAAATGCGGACATTTTTGATGATTTTATGGAGGGTTTCTGCATTTACCCTTTAGAAAATGCAATTATATTTTTTATGATTTAATGGGTTTTCCTGCATTTTCCCTAAAAAATGCGGGCATTTTATTTCATTTAATGAGTTTTGCTGCGTTTTCTCGGCTTAAAAAACGCAGCTTTTATATTTCTTCGTTGGGTTTTTCTGCATTTTCCCGAACCCAAAAATGCAGAATTTTACTTTTATCTAAAGGTTTCTGCGTTTCCCTTGCCACAAAAACGCAGATTTATTCCTATTTGTTGGGTTTTTCTGCATTTTCCCGAGCCAAAAAATGCAGAAATTTTATGATTATTTTTGGAAGGTTTTTGCGTTTTGCCTTCTCATAAAAACGCAAACGATTTCCAGTCCTGTTGGTATCATCTGGCAAAACTTGTGCCTGGGCCAGACAGGCGAAGAAATCATCGGCTCAATGAGCCATTTTGCACCTGTGTAATGTATTAAAGAAAGGTGGTGTAATTAGGGCAGTAATTCAGAAATGTGGGGTGTAATTTGTGGAATTGTCGGGGGGAATTTGAGTGGTTTTTGGGCGGGTGTTGGAGGGTCACCCCTCCCCCTTTTCCCCCTCTCGCTCGATCCGAATCGATTTCCGGAACTTCGCTGCTCTTAGATTTCCGAATCTGGACTTCTTAGATTCTGTAAGTGTAGGATCAGATCTCAGTTGAGCCTAACTTTTTGGGAATGGAGCTGTTTAAGTCAATTGAGTTAACTTTTTCCAAACTTTTTTGAGCTTCTAAATTTCAAATTTTAACCCAGAATTGAGCCTTAAAATTCAAAATTTAGCATAAATTTAACTTCCTTTAATCACTAAAATTCCATAATCATTTTGATCAAAAATTCCAAAATCTCCAGTTAATTTTTCTCGTACTGAAATTTCGTGCGTAAAGGAGCTAGCATTCCTGGCAATTCGCCCGAGAGAGCTGACGAAAATGTCCCAGATGTCCACTAACCTCCTTGATCTCCAGTAGGTGCTTCTCGAGAACCAGATCGCCCACTGAGCCTGCTGAATTAGGAGGTTCAGATTCGCCAGAAGCTTCGGATTTCTTCGGATCACGATTCCCAGAATCTTCTCCTGAGTTGTCAGGTCTCTCTGGGCGAATTGCTGGGAAGGCTCAGCTACTAATTTAATCAAATCTGTAACTTGAAGCCAGAAAGATCTAATTCGCTGGTGTAGAAATAT
>JASAND010025377.1:0-11301 GCA_030248195.1 Trissonchulus latispiculum
GGCCATTTTGGGCATGGTCCACGGTCCGGACCCCTGGCCATGGCGCCACAGGGGTCCGGGCGAACCTACTATAGCCTATGCTGCAGTGCCCCCGCACCCCACCCCAAATCCCAAATAAGAGAGACCTGCTCACTGTAGATATTTCTGTAGAAGAGGTTAAAGTTGGAGTTGCGACACGGTAGGGCCCACCACCGTCAGGGTGCCCCCCAGCCACATGGATAGGTCCTACAGCGAAACTAATGGGTCATTTAGATTCACCATATAGTGTGGGTTCCTTATTCGAATACGAAACCTCAGCCCAGCAGCTCTTATGTATAGGGCTGCCTACTCTTGAGGCCCGGACCCCCCCCCTTTTTATCCGTTAACTAGTGACCCCTGGCCGGGCGCCACAGACCACCAAACAGCACCATCTCGTTTCCCGGAGATCTTCTACCTCTCGGGGCGATGCTATAACCCCAATATGAGAACCTGGCTTTGAGCCTTGCTCTCTGTAGACTGGCTATTAGGGATCGACCGGAACTCCAAAAAACCGGAACCGGAACCGGAACTGGCTTTAAAAAACCGGAACCGGAACCGGAACCAGCTCTTTAACACTACAAAAATCGAAAATTTTTTCTGACGTTTTGGACAATTTTTGCACAATTTTTCGCTTTTTTTGTAGTTACTAGAACATTGTAATAACGTTTGAACTATATTTTATATAGTTATTTCAATGCAAGAACATGAAATTTGCAATTTATTAAGAGATTTTTGTCTTACAGCATAGTTAAACGTCACTACATTATAGCTTTAAAATTAAAATTTAAAATTTAAAATTAATTATACACGGTGTGGATATGCTATATATTATTCGAGCACATTTTCGATGAATAAACGGCATCTATATTTTTACATTCTGTATACGAATTTCGATGAATAATTTAATCGAATGCAAGTTGACTTTTAAAGATTTAATAGGCAAGACAAATAAAATTTAATTTCTTAATTAGTTAAGCTGAATTTTCAAAATTAAGCTAAATAAGTAGATAGAAACTGATTCCACGAAATTTTTGCGAGCACCAGAAGCTGCTCTTACAGTTTTCGGCAAAATAAGTCAGAAACATGTTTAGTTTTTATCTGGCTTGTCTGATAATTTCTAGTCATAATCAAATCAAAAAGTTCATTTAACTTTACTAGAGCGCTAGGAAAAATTGCAGCATTTTCAAAACGCAAAATAAAAAATAATGATGCCATTTACATTTTTAGAAAACAAAAGATATTTATTACCATTTTAGTTTACTTTTATTCTGTCTGTACTTCAGACAAAATTAAAATTTTTCTGAAAATTACTGTTCTTGTACAAATTCCGTATTGTAAAAGCTAATCTGGTTATGAACTTAGGTAACATCAGCTTGTATATACAAAATTGGACTTGTTTAGAACATCGGCTTTTAATTCCTTAGCTTGTTATTATATCTCAGTATCAGTATAATTACTTTGTTATCGGAGTTTTCTGATTAAAATGCAAATGGTTTTACATGGTTAAAAAATAAATATATAAATTTTCATCCTTTAAGCATATATATAAGCCAAAAGTATTTTTCACAAGTTTCAAAGAAAGTCGAAATGCACAATTTCTCCAACGTGAATTAGACGAAATCTCTTCCTTTCGGCTAGCTTCATCAGGATTTTTAAATTTTAAATGACGTTTCTTCAAAAGAACTTTAAAAACCATTGCTATTTGTTCCGTCCATAATTTTTTAGTAATTCTGTTGATCTGCGCACTGGATTAATTACTAAACCAAGAGCAATAAACTTACGTAGTCCATATTTAAAGTCCAGTCTCGATTTAAAATTATTAAAATTAAAAAGATTAAATTTAAGCTAAAACTGACATTTGATTATACAACAGCGCACTCAATAATTTTGAAATAGCATTGGTCGACGGTAAGGCTTCAATAATTTCAATTCAGCATTAGGTATCTTTACCACTACTTAAATTTAAAAGTTTCGGCGGTCTTGTGCTATCTAATCTGAGTTATTAAGTATTATATATTTCTGTTTTATAATATATAATAGTTATTCATAACAACGATACATTAGACATTACAAATTCTAAATATTGTAAGTATATAATGCAATAGCGCCGCAGGCGAAAATTTTTGAATAAATCGTATTCTGGCTATAAGAGAATCGCAGTTTTTCAAAAAGTTTTAAAGAAGTTTGATGAAATTTTTGAAAATTTTAATAAACTTTTGCTTTTGATAATAGGCTAAAATTGGTTCCGGTTCCGGTACGTTTTCAAAAACCGGAACCGGAACCGGAACCAAAAAGTCCCGGCACCCGCACCGGAATTCCGCTCGATCCCCAATATATATATATATATATATATATATATATATATATATATATATATATATATATATATATATATAAATACAATATGAGCCAGAAGGACAGCATTCAATTCGGGAAAAGACAAGATTTAAAATGTATAATATGAGCCAGCATTTACTTATGTAAAGGACAAGATTTAAAAGTTTAATATGAGCAGCTCCCTTTCTCGGGCTCATATTGACGCCTTGGGAACGATGTTGTGTACGCAACTTAATCGATGCCAACGTATAAAATTAGAGTAAGTGTAAAAAAATAGACACTGCTCAGAGCCGCCCCCCCAGGAGCCTGCACAGAGTAACTTAACATGCTACTTAGACTATTGATAATATCACACTATATATTTACGTAATTACGTATTATATATTTACGCAACCATAATCTGGGGTATTTTTACACAACGCACTTTTCAGCAAGTCCTTTTTGTCATTGCAGCCAGCATATACCATTAGCTAGCTGTCATACCATTAGCTTCTGTCACAGATCTGGTGTATTCAATAAAGTATATGTCTGACTGAATGCTCTACTTCAGAATCATATGAGCAAAACACGACGAAGATAGAGAGAAACCACTCCCTGTGGGCTGTCCGTGCGGCGTCAATATGAGCCCGAGAAAGGGAGCTGCTCATATTAAACTTTTAAATCTTGTCCTTTACATAAGTAAATGCTGGCTCATATTATACATTTTAAATCTTGTCTTTTCCCGAATTGAATGCTGTCCTTCTGGCTCATATTGTATTTTTCATGCGACTGCAAGGAGCATTTTTCCTACTTGTCCTATTTCATTTTTGGGAATGAGGGAATGTGTAATGTGTTAATATGGTTTATTGACCATAACATTAACGCATACTGCTAAACTAAATGCTACCCCAGCAACTTGAACCAGGAACTGGTTCACGGTTGAACCAGTTGAACCAGACGAGATACGGCGTCGACAATATGCTCATCGTGTTCAGCGACCCCGATTTACTATATAAGGGCAAGCTTTCAGGCAGATAGAACTTGTCTGTTGCAGGTTACAGGGCGTGCTGCACGGCGCTGCGGCTGCAGCGCCGCAGCGCAGCACCGCACAGCGACGAGGATACTATCATCGTGTTCAGCGACCCCGATTTACTATATAAGGGCAAGCTTTCAGGTAGTTTCAACTTATCTATTGCAAGTTACCGGGCGTGTGCATGGCGCTGCGGCTGCAGCGCCGCAGCGCAGCACCGCACAGCGACGAGGATACTCTCATCGTGTTCAGCGACCCCGATTTACTATGTAAGGGCAAGCTTTCAGGCAGTTAGAACTTGTCTATTGCAGGTTACAGGGCGTGCTGCACGGTGCTGCGGTTGCAGCGCCGCAGCGCAGCACGATAGCAGCACCGCACAGCGACGAGGATACTCTCATCGTGTTCAGCGACCCCGATTTACTATATAAGGGCAAGCTTTCAGGCAGTTAAAACTTGTCTATTGCAAGTTACATGGCGTGCTGCACGGTGCTGCGGCTGCAGCGCCGCAGCGCAGCACCGCACAGCGAAGAGGATACTCTCATCGTGTTCAGCGACCCCGATTTACTATATAAGGGCAAGCTTTCAGGCAGTTAAAACTTGTCTATTGCAAGTTACAGGGCGTGCTGCACGGTGCTGCGGCTGCAGCGCAGCACGATAGCAGCACCGCACAGCGACGAGGATACTCTCATCGTGTTCAGCGACCCCGATTTACTATATAAGGGCAAGCTTTCAGGCAGTTTGAAGTTATCTATTTCAAGTTACAGGGCGTGCTGCACGGTGCTGCGGCTGCAGCGCCGCAGCGCAGCACGATAGCAGTACTGCACAGCGACGAGGATACTCTCATCGTGTTCAGCGACTCCGACTTACTATATAAGGGCAAGCTTTCAGGGAGTTAGAACTTGTCTATTGCAAGTTACAGGGCGTGCTGCACGGTGCTGCGGCTGCAGCGCCGCAGCGCAGCACCGCACAGCGACGAGGATACTCTCATCGTGTTCAGCGACCCCGATTTACTATATAAGGGCAAGCTTTCAGGCAGTTTCAACTTATCTATTTCAAGTTACAGGGCGTGCTGCACGGTGCTGCGGCTGCCGCGCCGCAGCGCAGCACGATAACAGCATCGCACAGTGACAAGGATACTCTCATCGTGTTCAGCGATCCCGATTTACTATATAAGGGCAAGCTTTCAGGCAGTTTCATCTTGTCCATTTCAAGTTACAGGGCGTGCTGCACGGTGCTGCACCTGCAGCGTCGCTGCGGCTGCCGCATCGCAGTGCAGCGCAATAGCGGCACCACACGGAGAAGTAAACATGCCTATCGTGTTCAGCGACCCCAATTTACTATACATGGCTTCACAAAAAGGCCAAAAATAGCCGTTTTTAGCGACTTTTCCCAACTTTGACCCTGGGCGAGGAACCACGGGCGCCATGCAGCCCGAGGGTCCCGTCGGTTTCGGCGATATGCTCATCGTTTTCAGCGACCCCGATTTACTACATATGCGCACCACCAAATGGCCGAAAAATGCCATTTTAGACGACTTTTTGACAATTTTCTGTGTTGGGACCTCGAAAAATTTCGAAGTCCAAACGTCGATTTTTCTATTTTTGACCATCTGTAAAAATCGACCCAGAGCGAAATTCGGAAATCAAACATAAACTTGATCTGGACCATCGCCTAGATAATCAAAAATTAGTATAGAAAAATTTTTCCTATGGGCCAAGTCCGAATCCAAGTCCTAAGTCCGAATGTTCGTGAGCCCATGTTTGACAGTCTGTAAAAATCGCTAGGGGCCGAATTGGGCCAAAATAATCAATAGTGATCAGGTTCATGGTTTTGCTAACAAGATAATAATAGGTAAAAGTTGCCCCCATAAGGCATGTGAAAAATGCTTTGGTGAGTTACGGGACATAAAGCGTAAAGGAGAAACATCAGAGAGAAAAAAAACCCCACCTAGAAAGTAGGTCTGAAAAGTTAAAATTTTCAAAGTTCATTTTTCCGGGCAAGTTTGGTATCATTCGAAAGCTCTTGGCCTGGGGATTTCAAAAATGTAAATATAAACTCTTAATTCCTTACCGTAAATTAGTTACGCCTAATTAAGCATTTTGAAAACGCGCAAAGTGCCTTTTTGGCTCATATTATGGGGGGCTCTCCGAGCTCCCCCATGATATAAAAATTTATGGGTGGGCATAATCATTTCAGTATTGTTTTGTTTTTGTATTTTCTCAGCTTTACTAATTACAACTCATTTTCCTTGGACGTAACCAAAGCTTGTCTCAGTCTGTCCGTCTCCTTTGCTGTCCCTCTTCCGATGAAAGCACCTGTATCCACTCCCTGCTACCAGCCAGAATCTTTAAAAGATCTCTCTATTCAGGTTAGTACCATGGAACATCCTTTCGAATTAAGATGGTCGTCTGTCAGAAATGTAAACTGAGGGTGCTTTGATATGAAATAGATTGCGAAGGATCTCATGCTTTTCCATAGACTTTTAACAGAAATTTAGAAAATGGACAAGTGTTGTGATGTGAAGCTAGTTCAAAACTCTCAGACTTGATGAAAATAGGCTCATCAGCCAATGTGTAGAACGATGTGTATGTTTCTTCAATACGCTAATTTTATTGCTGGTAGTGGCGATATTTTAGTGCATAAAAGAGTTGACCAGTGATCAGTGCATCTGGGTATTCTTTACGCCAAAAAGTTGGGGAAGTCTGGGAAGGAGGATAAAATGGGTTAAAGTGATAAAAAGGCGTGTTTTCCACGATACTCTATAACTAAGCTCGAAAGTGCTCAAAAAGAAGCAAGTTTTAGTACCAAAATTGACGATTTTTGACCAAGAAGCCGGAAAAAGTTTGAAATTTTGGACCAAAAATCCTTAAAATTTGGCATTTTCTGGGGGGAAGTGAGGTATAGTGAAGGTACAGTGAGTGGGGGGGAAGCCCAAAAAGTGGGGGGGGGGGGGGGAGCGAGGGGTTCTTCGCCAGATTTGAAAAACCTTAAACTGTTTGTATATTTACCGGTTCTTGTTTTAGTTTTTATCATGAACTTATCATCGTATGTGTATGTAAATGTAGCTTGTTGTTATCTTTATTTCCAGGTTGCCGGTTTAGTACCCTACTATCAGTCTCAGTTTCGCGTTGCCCCCTGCTACGATGGCTATGCGCCCAACTATCGAATCGATCTCCATCCTCTCTCCCCGCCTCGCGGTGGACTGGGCGTGGCCCTGACCCCGGCTCTCCGGGTTCGCCTTCGTCGAGTCCAGCGGGCCTGGTGGGAGGAGCTGTTCCGTTGGGGCACCAAGCATGATCAGTTGCTCAAACTGTCCGATACCCAGGGCTATTCCTTCCGAGTGACAGACTTAGTCTTTCGCCAGGGAAGGATCTGTGATGAACTGACCGCTCACCGGATCGTTCGCGAGGCCAATCCTCGGATACCGCGTGAGGTCCGCTTCTGTCTGGCGGCCCTCTACTGTATTGATGAGTATTTTGAGGAGCAGAACAAGAAAAAACCACCAGTTGCTGCTCTCAGTGAGTCTTCTCCCGCACCCGAAAAGACTGAGTCCGCTGGCGACGCTCCTTCTGTCGATTCGTCTGGTGCTCCGGATCAGCCGGATGCAGCTGCGCCACCACCGCCGTCATCGATGTCTAGTCTTGATCCCAGAGAATGGTATCCGAACGGTCACGGCAATAATCTGGGTTATCGGACTAAACTGTTACTGGATATGCTGTATGAGCTCTGGCGTGGCGACTGTAGTCTGGATGATAAGAAGAAATGGTTTCGAAAATTGTGTCACAAAGGTTAGTCTCTGATAGTCCTGCCTGTCGAGCTTGTGTATTCACTTTAACAGGAGACGACTGTTAGGTATATATATAAAGGGTAGAAAAGGTGAAGGTTTATATACCCCTGGAAATTTCTCCGTCCGGCCTGCCACAGGACATGGGGTACCGGTGCTCATCTCCTTATTCTCAGCCGTAGAATTCTATACCGAATAATAAGCTAAAGAAGGAAGAATGCTACTACAGAAGCTCCGACCCGAAACATTCGGGCCTGAGGTAGGGATCGAACCCATAACCTTTGGCAGTCTAAGCCAACGCTCCACCAGTTGAGCCAACCAGGCGCAGTCAAACCAAGCTCAAGTCTGAATTCGTTTCCAAACTGTAGTGACACGTTTTTGAATAAGCATGTACGAACAGGAATTTGGAAAGCCACTTCAACTGATGATTGCATCAGTGGAAGGGGTTCCGGCCCTTCTGCGCAGACTCCTGTTACCTTGCCATCGTAGTGATACTCATTTACCGACCAGTTAAGGATGGATAGATGGGTTGGCTAGAGCCGATAAAGCTTTGTGGAATCCTGGGATCGAACCGCCGACCGTAAGATCGAATGTTCTGACCGGAGCCGTAGACCACTCGGCTATCCAGACACATGAATAGTCATGTCTAAATGTCACTTAGGACTTGGGTACACATTATGTCAATTGTATTGATCTAAAATCTAATTTTGAGTTTGCTACAAGCTTCAGTAGGGTGTTTAAAGGTATCAGGTTATACTGTAAATATATTTATGTGCACACAGTGAGATTGTATGATTTTGTATTTTTACAAAAATCTTTGTCGAACAGAGCTCACAACAGTTTCTTGCCATTTTCCTGTTTTTGCCATTTTTTCTTTTAGGATTCACTAAATTGGCTTGCTGGATATGGAAGCAGAATCTAGGCTGTCTGAAACCGGAGGCCCATGAATTTTTGCTGCTTTATTTGTATGGTTATCAGACGGGTGATAAATCGGTGATGATGTTTGTGGAAGACCAAAAAGGAATTGATGCTGTCTTTGTAGCCAAGTAAGCCATAGTTGCCCTTTCCTCCTGATTTCTAAGTGCTGAGCTGTCCTAAGTGCTGAGCTGTCTTATGTATATATTGTTTATATTTTAGTGAGTTGGGGGAATGATTTCAAAACCAGGCCCTGTTTTTATACCTTGTGTTTTAAATTTTTGATTCTGTGAGTATGTTCAGTGGTTTTCTTATTATTGCAGACATATTGTTGGAACACTGCATCGTTATTCCAATAGACCAGCTTTATTTGCCGCAGCTTATTCTCTCTGCAGCGCTCATTTGGATCAGATTACGATGTGTCAAATGTTCCTAATGCGCGTCGACTATCCCTCCTTCCTTCGTGCTGCCTTAGCCTTCAATCTTGTCTTTATTCGGGTAAGCAAGCAAGCAATCTGACTATTAGTTTTTTAGCTGCAATGTTGCAGGTTGCTTTTTCTAGTGATCCAATAGGTTTCTTTTGGTCTGTGTGTTTCTACTTTGGCCGGAACAGTATTAGATTTTTCTAAAATTCTAGTGATTAGTTGATGTCCAGACGACTGTTGAATTTCGCAAGAAAATGAAAGAACGAACGAAGATTTGTCACTACAGCACCTCCGACCCGAAAAAATCGGGCCTGAGGTGGGGATACCTTTGGCGATCTAGGCCAGCGCTCTACCGATTGAGCCACTCAGGCACACGGAACCAAGCTTAAGTTAGAATTCATTCCCAAACTTTTTAGAGGACGCTTTCGCGCCAGACGAAAATTCGAAACCACTACTAACTTTCGCCAGAAAAATTAAATTTGCTTTCTGCTGAGCTTGTCACGACGTTATCTGTATAACTGTGACCCCATTGCCACAGAAAATTGTGTTATTTAGTTAGTTGCACCTGTCTGTGTTTAATTTTTATATTGATGACCTTTTTCTGTTTGTTTCAGACAACTCTTACCTATGTCCTACCGAGAATCTTTGGCCAGTGTCACGAGGACATTCTGGCCTTCTGTAGTGCACGAAACATTACGAATCTGACCAGCATATGTGATAGCATTTGCTCAATCTCTCCAGAGACCTGGTCCCGTTTCCTGTCCTGTGACAATTATGCCCTCTTTCGGGCTGCCGCTGCCACACCTCGCAGTTGCCCCTTCTGTCTGGAGCTGCTGTTTGAGACCTGTCCGGATCACATGCTGAGAACCATGGTTCTGGCTGCGGGAGGCGTGCGCACTTTCAGGGATATTTTTCGTGACCTATGCCGGCGCAACAACTATCGCTGTGTTCGTATGCTGGCTCACTACCTGCCGGAGGATGTCTGGGAAAGTCTGATCTGTGTGGATCAGTTTGCGGACCTGGCTGAGGCGGCCCAGATGGGCTCCCTAGACATCCTGGAGGCCATACGTCAGACGGTGTCCCACTATGTGTGGCGCTGTCTTTTGGATACGCTGCGCGGTGCTCAGCTGGCCAACGGTCCGGGCGCTGCTGGACCTTCCTGCTGCTATTGGATCTATCCCTCAGATGTGGCTCACTATCTCTATTTTGAGCACGTCATGCGACCCCAGCTGGACCATGACTGGAGGGCCCAGTCGGTTCGGGATCAGCAGTTTCTCCACCAGTCTGCGGATTCTTCCGGCACCTCACCTGTACAGTTCTTTGTGGGCGGTGACTACTCCATATATTCATCGCAGCAGTCCTCCCCATTGATACCGTCCTATGCTGCTGCTGCTGGTGGTGGTGGCGGTGGTATCGGTTTGCTGCAGCATCAGGATGCCACAATCAGTCTGGCCGCGGAGGCTAACGAAGCGTTGCTGGCCGCCGGTGGCCTGGGCTATCTTCCCAACGGTCTGCACCACCGTGCCGCCGCACTGCCGCCTAGAGGCCCTGCATGCAGTGCGAGCAGTAGCAGCAGCAGCATCAGCACCCTGAATAGCAGCAGTACCGGTGGATATTATCAGTCATCATCGCATGCTGGGATTGGAGATGCCGGCTTTCCGGCCCTGTCGTCTCCTCATAATAGTCGTAGCTCCTCTGGATCCATGCTTCTGGACTATGCCAGTCCGCCTTTGCCGCCTCATAGACAGCGACAGCAACGACAGCAGCAGAAGCAGCAACAACCGTTTGCCAAAAACAGTCAATCCTCATCCTTTGCTCGTCCGTCCTGTTCATCCGCAACATCCTCTTCCTCTTCGATTGCGTCTGTGGTGCCATCCTTACGAAATGGGTACTTGTAGAGTAGGCAGGGAGTAGAAACGGGTTTAGACTCCTTCTCCCCGTTTCCTACGTAGATACGTACATATATACGTGCTGTGTTTGTTTCAAATGTCTGTGATTGATTCTTATTAGTATAAACTATAAACTAATGGAAATGGTCACAAATACTTATGTTTCTGTTATGATGATTCTCATTTTGCTTGATTTGGGCTGTGGGAATATTTAGAGGTTTGTAACAATAAATCGGTGGAAATGGCTGGAAGTGAAGATTACTGGGAAGGTCATAATTTTGGTCAACTGTCACTATGTATATCATCAAGAATTGTTAGTTACCTTCTTTGTTTGAAGGTGAGGGTTTTTCCGTGTTCCCCATTTCAAACTCTGCTTCAACCGGAAGAACCAGTGTACGCCAATATTTGCCGTCTGAGAGTGTTGTTTCCCATTTCTGATCATTTTCAGTTTGTTTTATGGAAGCCAGTTAGCTACGTACATTAGTGTAGTTTGAGGACACTATAAATTAGTTGCTCAGATTGCAAGAGTTTTCTGACGTTCTTGAATAAATACCTTCTCCACAACGAAGGACGCTTCAGTTATGGGAATTTTTTGGAATTAGCTTAATTCTAACTTTTAACCTATAGCTGCGTTCTCTGTGGAGATTTTGAAATTATGCATGTAACAATAACTTAACCATTGTCTACTGATATTCAGTTTTAATTGTATGTGTGGGTCTGCCTGGGTTTTTGTGCCCAGCGTATGTGATAAAAACATGGTTTCCAACGTTTAGCTTGTGAATTAACAAACAACTGAATACGAATATTTTTGTTATGAATACATGATTTGGGCAAAATTTATTAAACGTGTAATGTGCTTTTAAAAAATCAAAGCTTACAAAAATTTTTTAGATCATATCCCCAGCACTTGGCTGCCTTCCTCAA
>JASAND010025378.1:0-11042 GCA_030248195.1 Trissonchulus latispiculum
AACAGGAATAGGAGGGGGGGTTTACACTTGAAAATTTTTTCATACCAAAGTGACCAGTTTTCGAAAATTTTGATCATTGAAGCTCGGGGCACTGCTTTGGGATAATTGAGTTTTGACCATTTTGGACCGGTCCGGACCCTGGTCATGGCGCCTCAGGCCGCTGTGTCCAAGTTGGAGGGGTCCTCCAATGACAAAGAATGTTCGGCTCAAAAAGGGCTTTCATTTGATACCAACCTTGACCACTCTTGGAAAAATCGATTTTTGACCACTTTGGACCGGTGCGGACCCTGCTCAGGGCGCCACAGGCCGCTGGGGCCACTTTGGAGGGGTCCTCCAATGAGAAAATATGTTCGCCTCACCAAGGGCTTTCATTTGACACCAAAGTTGGAACTTTTATAATAAAATCGATTTTCGACCACTCCGGATCCTGGTCAGGGCGCCACAGGCCGCTGGGGCCACTTTGGAGGGGTCCTCCAATGACAAAAAATGTTCGCCTCACCAAGGGCTTTCATTTGATACCAAACTTGGCCACTTCAGGAAAAATCGATTTTTGACCATTTTGGACCGGTACGGACCCTGGTCAGGGCGCCACAGACCGCAGAGTCCACTTTAGACGGGTCCTCCAATGACAAAAAATGTTCGCCTCACCAAAGGCTTTCATTTGATAGCAAACTTGGAAACTTACTTAAAAACCCGATTTTTGACCAGTCCGGACCCTGGTCAGGGCGTCACAGGCCGCTGGGTCCACTTTGGAGGGGTCCTCCAATGAGATAAAATGTTCGCCTCACCAAGGGCTTTCATTTGATAGCAAACTTGGAAACTTTTCAAAAAATCGATTTTGGACCGGTCCGGACCCTGGTCAGGGCGTCACAGGCCGCTGGGTCCACTTCGGAGGGGTGCTCCAATGATAAAAAATATTCGCCTCACCAAGGGCTTTCATCTGATACCAAACTTGGCCACTTTTGGAAAAATCGATTTTTGGCCATTTTGGACCGGTCCGGACCCTGTTCAGGGCGTCACAGGCCGCTGGATCCACTTTGGAGGGGTCCTCCAATGACAAAAAATGTTCGCCTCACCATGGGCTTTCATTTGATACCAAACTTAGCCACTTTTGGAAAAATCGATTTTTCGGCATTTTGGACCGGTCCGGACCCTGGTCAGGGCGCCACAGGAAGCTGGGATCACTTTGCAGGGGTCCTCCAATGACAAAAAATGTTCGCCTCACCAAGGGCTTTCATTTGATATCAAACTTGACCACTTTTGGAAAAATCGATTTTTGGCCATTTTGGACCGGTCCGGACCCTGCCCAGGGCGCCACAGGCCGCTGGGGCCACTTTGGAGGGGTCCTCCAATGACAAAAAATGTTCGCCTCGCCATGGGCTTTCATTTGATACCAAACTTAGCCACTTTTGGAAAAATCGATTTTTGGGCATTTTGGACCGGTCCGGACCATACATTAACCCGGGGTCCGATTCTGGGGGGGTCTGCCCCGACCTCGACGAAGGGTCTACCCCTGAAAAAATCCGAAATTTTATAGGGATCTGCAACGAAATTTGCAAAACTTGCGAATTTTTTACGTTTTTGACCAAAAATTAGTAAAAAATGACAATTTTTAGCGATTTTTAAGAAATTTTTTGAAAAAATCGCTAAAATTTGCTAAAAAATTAGCAATTTTCAGTGAAAATCGCTGAGGGGTCTGCCCTTTTTTGCTTTCTGGACGAGAGGGTCTGCCCTTTTTTCCTTTTCGCTGAGGGGGTCTACCCGTTTTTTGTCGGTCTGGGGGGGGTCTGCACCCCCCCATTCCCCCCCCCCACGTTATCCTATGGTCCGGACCCTGGTCAGGGCGCCACAGGCCGCTGGGGTCACTTTGGAGGGGTCCTCCAATGACAAAAAATGTTCGCCTCACCAAGGGCTTTCATTTGATATCAAACTTGGCCACTTTTGGAAAAATCGATTTTTGGCCATTTTGGACCCCGTCCCCGGTCCGGACCCCTGGCCAGGGCGCCACAGGGGTCCGGGCGAAACCTACTATAGCCTATGCTGTAGTGCTCCCGCACCCCACCCCAAACCCCAAATAAGAGAGACCTGCTCACTGTAGATATTTCTGTAGAAGAGGTTAAAGTTGGAGTTGCGACACGGTAGGGCCCACCACCATCAGGGTGCCACCCAGCCACATGGATAGGTCCTAGAGCGAAACTAATGGGCCATTTAGATTCACCATATAGGGGTTCCTATTCGAATACGAAACCTCAGCCCAGCAGCTCTTATGTATAGGGCTGCCTACTCCGTAGGCCCAGACCCCCCTTCTACACACTAACTTTTGACCCCTGGCCAGGGCGCCACAAACCACCGAGCAGCACCATCTCACTTCCCGGAGCCCTTCACCCTTGGGCCATGCCACAACCCCAATATGAGAGCCCAGCTTCGCTCGCTGCGATCTATTTCGAAGTGCAATTATTTTCGAACTTAGTTTTTTTTCGGGGGTCACTTGGGGGGTCCCCACCGGGGGGGTGGGGCCATCTGGGGGGTCCGGGAACCGCGGAAAGTAATTTCCCCGGAATTGAGGAACTTTTTGTACAAAAAAAACCTAAAATAGTACGGCTCTGAAGGGACTTCCGACCTGCACCCCTGGGGGGAAAAAATGGAGAGAAACGCGACCTGCGCGGGGGGCCAATTTTCATATCTCAAGATCTACCCGGCCGATCCGGCTGAAATTTTCACAGCATGTACCCCTGCCCACAGGCTCTTCACACACCAAGTTTCAGCCCGATCGGTCCACTCCTCCGCTGGCCACAGGCCAAACAATGTCCAGATTATACACATTGCGTCAAATTTTCCCTATTCTAGGGGGAGCGCTAACGCGCTCCCCCTAATATGGCGTCCTTGCATTCGCATAAGCAAGACCCTCCTGGTGGCGGAAGCTCGCCGCCAGATCAATGCGCCGAAACGCAGTGACCCCTCACCAGGTCATTAAAGTCAATGTCTATTAAACCATGAACAATCTTGTAAGTCAATTTTAGGTCCTGCAAAATTCTACGATACTCAAGACTTTGCAACCCTGCAACTTTTAACCGTTCGGTGTAAGATAGTGCCTGTAATCCAGAGATACGTTTACTAAAGCTACGTTGGATTTTTTCAATCATATTTATATCTTTATGTAGAAAAGGTGACCATATACTGGAACCAGATTCCGAAATAGGCCTAACATAGGTTTTAAACATTTTGATTAAAAAATCTCTATTTCGCGACTTAAAGCCGCGAAAAATCATGGCCTGTACAAACATATATTTCTTGTATACCTCTCTGCAATGTTCTGCAAACTTTAGGTTATGTGACAATGTAAAACCGAGATCTTTCATAGTTAATTTACAAGGCAATTCTTCGGCATTAATAGTATATATATATATATATATATATATGGCAGGTTGTACGTAGCCTCCAAATACACATACTGAACACTTTTGAATGGTAAGGGATAATTGCCATTTTTGAGACCACTCATACAACCTGACAAGATCTTCCTGAAGAAACAAATTTACCGCAGATTTTTTATCCACTCCAGAGTACAGTTTTACATCATCAGCATAAATCATAATTTCTGAATGTTGCACACAGTCTACAATATCATTTATATATATTATAGAGGTCGGGGAAAAAAACCAACCCGCAAGTGGTGGGGAAAAAAACCAACCCCCCGTTTGGGCGATGGGGATGAGCTAGCGGGCTCAAATTTTGCATGCAAGTTGGTAGGGCCCATCCCACCTACCATACCAAATTTGAGCTAAATCGGACCACTTTTGAGCATTTTCTGACATTTTGAAATTTTTGGCATTTTTGACCCCCCAAAAATTCAAAATTTGCCTATTTTTGAAGGCCTGCAAAAAATTTTCCATAGCAGTTAGATAATAACTTTTAATAGTTTCTATGAGAACAACATGTGCTCTTTCCAAAAATGTCGGTCTCGCCTTCCTGCGACGCTTGGCAAGCTGCCAGCAGAATTTTTACAAAATGGGAAAAAAACCAAGGGGTGGGGAAAAAAACCAATTTTTGCTTTTGCTGCCAAACTCCCAAAAATGGTTGTTAGTTGCTCAAAAGTCATCCACATAGCAAGTTTAATGCGTTCTTTCACGTGAACAGCTCAAAATTGCATTTGGACTTGGCAATTTTGTGCTAGCCGGTAAAAACCTCATTTCGGCGGATCGGCTGTTTGGCTCAGCCAAAGCGGCCAAAAAGTACTCTGGGACAAGGAAATACGCAAAAAAACACTGAAACAACGTTTATTTTAATTTATTTCATCGAATTTCGAAAGATTTAACAAATTTTTGCATTTTAACATAGAAACTGGCAAATTTGATGAAACCTAGCCAGTTGATGCTGCAAATTTTGATGTTTGATTTTCTCACTTATTATAAGGAATATCGCAAAAATAACTGCAGATATGAAGTCAGCGACGCCGATTTTACCTGTGGCATGCATAAAATCGCTAATATGAGTTACCCTGACCGAATACTGGGGTTGGTTTTTTTTCCCATCGGTTGGTTTTTTTTCCCGCCATTGGTTTTTTTACCCCGGCTAATTAACCGTTAATTACTAATTAACGACAGGACCTAGAGAGGCGATTTATATACCAAAATGACAGTCTAGACAGGGCTTGATAAGAAAATAATTTATAGCCGGATTGCTCCACTGGGTAGTTCTGCAGAGTCCAAAAAGTGACTACCTTGGTTTTTTCCCCGACCTCTATAAAAACAGAATTGGTCCTAAAATAGTCCCTTGTGGAACCCCACTTTTAACGTCACATAAATTTAATTTTGACCCGTCAACATCCACAATTGTGTGCGACCCTGTAAGAAAGAGCTAATCCACTTTACTAGTCTTCCTTTAAAGCCATATTTTTCCAATTTATATATTAACTTAATATGAGAAACAGTGTCAAAAGCTTTAGCAAAATCTAGATAACAACAGTGTACGGTCCTACCAGAGTTCATAATATTGAACCAATCAATTAACGAGCCTAAGACATTGCTAACAGGTGACCTCTTCTTCAAAAAACCATGTTGCTGGCTTGATAATAAGCGGTTTGCATGTAAAAAATTTACCATTTCATCACGAATAATACTTTCTATAACTTTACAACAAACAGCAGTGAGACTAATGTTAGACTGATGTTAGTAGATATGCTACAGTCGCGAGGCTCAAGTAAGTCTAAAAGTAGACAACCCAGGGACAGTTTCTAGATTGCTGTTTAAGATAAAATTGTACGAGAAAGCAGGCGCTCATATCAACATATATACGTATTGTAATTTACGCGCGTAGGTATAAAACCCATTCACAGTTAATGAGATTACCGTATCGAAGGTAACATTGTTAGAAAAATGAACCGTTGAGCTGGATATATCGCAATTCACGCGAATAGGATGGACAGAGAAATTGCCTGTTCCACGCTACCCGACTGCATTCCCTATTCGGCGCTGAATCTAGTTTCTATAATTTTCAGCGCCGACTGCTTTCCCTATTCGGCGCTGGATCTAGTTTCTATCCTTTTCAGCGCCGACTGCTTTCCCTATTCGGCGCTAAAGCTAGTTTCTATCATTTTCAGCGCCGACTGTCAATTATATTGGCATTTTTCCGCCCTTCCTTCTTTCCCTATTCTAGCCACTGCATGCCCGTCTAGGACTCTAGGGCATTTTTCCCTCTAGTTTCTTGCATTTTTCCGCTGTAGAGCTTTTATTCGCAGGCTTAATATGTTAAATGTTTCCAAAGGGGATTTTGGAAAACAGGTTGCAGGGGGGCCGAAGGCTGACCAGGGGGGGGGGGGCGGGTAGCCGCGCTGCGGGGGGGAGCTAACATTTGAAAAACGCAATTGTTTCCGTACGTACGTGTACATCAGCAACTTTTATAAAGGTATGCCGGAAAACATGACGACGGGGGGCCGAACGCTCACGGGGGGGGGGGGGCGTCGCGCTGCGCGGGGTTAGGGGAAATTGAAAAACGCAATTGTTTCTGCACTGTGTTTTTTTTTTGCGAAAAAAACTGCGAAATTCCGCACTTTTTTTGAAAATTCCGCAACTTTTTTCGGAGCTCTGCGTAAAGTTCCGCAAAAATTTTTGGCCTCGAGTAGAAATTTTCAGCTATTTCTGATAATAAATCCACGTGTTTCCGGTACTTTTTGCAGAAAATTTCAAAAAATTTTCGCGCCTTCGGCGCATATTTCTCTATTGTACACACCTTTCAGTCTTATGATAGGACTCTTGTCCGAGATATGTAGAATGCTTTGTAGTGAAAGCTTATCCAATAAAATTCTTTTCGCATAAATTAATTTCCTAAAATACCTGAAGAAGTATACACGCGTACACATACGTAGTAACCACTCTAGTAAGATGATAACCACTCTGAAGTATGCATTTGTTGAACAAAGTCGTGGATATATATACGTACTTACATACATACGTATATAACCTGTTTAGACACCAAAGTGCACAAGAATAACCCAAAAATCTTTGCTAAGTCGCTCGAAAAAATAGATTTTCAAGCTTGAATGTTCCGGAAACATCTAGCTTTTGCTGGAGGCTGCCACCCCCAGCCCCCATTTTTAAATTCGTGCTTTTTATCTTGGCGTTGTGCTTCATTATGATTGTCCTGTTCTTTCTATTTTTACTATTTTTCCGAAATCTTTCTATCTGCTTTTAATTTTAAAATGTTGTATATAAGTGTTCCCAAACCAAATTTTATACTAATTTTTCCCTGTGGCAGCTTTGGATTTTCTGGCTGCCGAAATCAAAATTTTGAGGGTTTCTATTAAGGATTTTTTTTGCAGTTTTACAAAATTTTCTCAGCTTCTGGGGGGCTCCGCCCCCCAGACCCCCCGCATTTTCACCTTTAACTTTATATTCTTGTCAAAAACACATATATATGCTTCGACTTTGGAAAAATAGTTACATATAACTTGGTTATACTATTCGTTAAATGTTAAAAATGCGTTCAAATACAACAATCAATAAAATTCATTAGTTATCATTGCAAAACTAAAAAAATATGAATTTCGCAATTTTTTTGCGAAGTTCCGCAAAAAATTTTGGAGGACTGCGCAAAAGTTCGCAAAAAGTTTCGACGAAAAAAAAAAACACAGTTTCTGCAGCATAAAACGTTTACACAGAGTATTTTGGAACAGAGGTTGGAGGGGGCCGAACGCCCACCAGGGGGGGGGGGGGAGGGAGTCCCGCTGCGTGGGGTTGGGGAAATTTGATAAACGCAATTGTTTCTGCAGCATAAAACGTTTCCAAAGAGTATTTTGTAACACAGGTTGGAGGGGGGGCGAACGCCCACCGGGTTTGACCACTTTCTGAAATTCTTAATTTTGGCAATTTTTGACCAGTCCGGACCCTGGTCAGGGCTCCACAGTCCGGTGGGTCCACTTTGGAGGAGTCCTCCAATGACAAAAAATGTTTGCCTCCCCAAGCGCTTTCATTTGATACCAAATTTGCTAACTTTTTGACCGGACCTCACCCCTCACCTCACCCCCAAAATTTCGGAGGGGGGCAAACCAAAAATGCTCTGAAAGTCCTACCGCAACTAAACAGTTGGTGGAAATTTTCAATCAACATTTGGAACTTTTTGAAATATTTTCGTTGAAAAGTAGCGCCGCAGGCGAAAATTTTTCGAAATATTTATTCGTCCTGCTGCTACTCATTAAGTTTTTCTTTTGTCCCCGATTTCGGGGGGGGGCATGCCCCCTCGCCCCCCCCCCCCCTGGCTACGCGCCTGTATATATATATAGGAGTACCAGGCTACAGTTTGCCACCTGTGAGACCCCCCCCACGGAGAGGCCAGACCCCCCTCCCCCCCTACCCGACCTAAACTATTCTCCCCCCCAAGCCGAGCTCAAACCCCCTCCCCCCTAAAAATGGGTCCAAACCAGGAAAAAATGCAAAATTTTTGAAAATATTTTTTTGCAATTTCTGAAAATTTTTTAAAAAAATTCGAAAAAATGGCTATAAATCACATATAAAGAGCTAAAGATGGTTAGTTATAGCAATTAAAAGGTAATATACGCAATTATAAACCACAATCTGGGCTAATTTAGGCATATTTTAGCACAAATTTGTCAATTTTCAAGCCCTATTTTCGCATACGAAAACTATTGACAGAAGATTTTGAGTATGTTTAATGTACTGTACATCGAAAAAGGAGCATTTTTAGCTAAAAAAACTTGGGTACAGTTTAGGGGGGGGTCCCCCTCATAGTTTCATTAGGGGGGGGTAGGGGGGGTATCCCGTATCCCCCCTCTGACTTACCCTCCCCCAACATTTGGCTACCCACCCGAATCCCCCCCAACGATTTTTGGACCCAAAAAGTTAGCTAAATTTGGTCGAAAAATGGTCATTTTTTGAAAAAATTTTCTAAAAATTTGGCCTAAAATCGATTTAAAACGGTGCAAAAACGCCTAAAAACGTTAAGAACAAGGCTTATTTTGATAAAAAAAGGGCTAAATTACAGAAAATTTTGCATTTTTGGCCATTTTTCGAAATTTCTGAAGTCCGAATTCTGGGGGGGGGGGGTTGGGGGAGGGTACCCCCAACACATTTCGGAGGTCGGCCAAGATTTACCCCCCTCCAGACCCAAAGTTCCAGGGAAACTATGGTCCCCCTCCCCCAAATTTGGACCTTCTACTCCCCCCCAACCCCAAACAGATGGTACCCATAGGTGTGGCTGGCGAAAAAAGTGGGGGTGGGGGTTCAGAAAAAGTAGGGAGGGGGTTTGGCGAAAAAAAGGGGGAGGGGGTCGCGAAAAGTCGATTTGGGGGAGGGGTAAGAAAAATTTTCTAGGGGGGGGGGGGGTCGGCGAAAAATTTCAAAACAGTCGGTTTTTCGTTAAAAAATGAAAACTTTTCTCAATTTACAGCTATTTTTAACGATTTTTAGCTTAATTAAGCGAATTCTAGCAATTTTTCGCTAATTTTTGGAATTTTTCGGAAAAATTTCGAATTTTCAGCTAAAAATTTTCAAAAATGTAGGTAGGGGTTTGAAAATTTTTAGGGGGGAGGGGTCTGAAAAATCGATTTGGGGGGAGGGGTAGGAAAAAATTTTTAGGGGGGGGGGGTTGGCGACCCCTCCATTTGGGGGGGAGGGGTCCCCCCCACACGAAGCCCATTTCTAGAAAACAATTAGAAATAAAATGATTTTTCTGATTGTTTTCTTATTGGTTTCTACACTATGCAAATTTTTTCTAATTGTTTTCAAATTTTTTTCTAAATGATTTCAAAATTAGAAATCAATTAGAAAACAAAATCGATATTATTTCTAATTGTTTTCTGATTGTTTTTAAATGTTTTCCTGACTAGAAAATAATATGAAAAGATTTCAGAATTTCTTCTAATTGTTTTCTAATTGTTATCAAATTAGAAAAAATTAGAAAATATGCAATTTTTAAATTTTTTTTCTAATTGTTTTCTGACTTGTGAAATTCAGAGAAAATTTTTTATGGTTTAATGTTTGCTGTCTAATTGATGGTTTTTCCATGCTAGCCAAACCCGATCTTATGTTTAATTTGTTAGAAGTCCTTAGTATTTTTTGAACAATGTTATATATATAGGTATGCACTAGCGTAGATACGGGGGGGGCGGCCGCCCTCCCCGAAATAATGGCTTTGCCCCCCTGAAAAAATTGGGCAAAAGAAAAATTTTACGCCCGCGCGGAGCGCGGGCGTTTAACTTTATCAGAAACATACGCAAATTATACATTAATGCTTAAATTAGCTCAATATTGATGCATTTTCCACACCATTAAAAAAATTTTCGCGCGTCCGGCGCGAATTTTGGTCATGTCGATTATCGAAAATATTATTTTTCATTAAACATGCTAACAAATGTGTGTATATATAAGTTGCTTTGCAGTTTTGCTGTTATTTGCGTTATTCCCAGCATCATCAGCCTTGGCATAATTGGTTGATATGATCAGAATACGCAGTTCTCTAATGGGAGCATCCTAATAAGTTTCAGTTTTCGGACAAGACAGTAAACGTAGAAAATAGCAAATATAGGTACAAAATGTTGTTTGTTAATCAATTGGTAAATCATTTATAAAGAATTAAATGTTTCAGTAGCGTTTAATGGCGAAATTTAAAAAATTTTCTCAACTTCTGGGGGGCTCTGCATTGGGACTTAGCATTTCGCTTTCAGTTGTAACCAGTCGAAAACCTGTACCGCAGAAGACTTTTGAATTAATAGGACAACTTGCAGTATAATACACAGTGTGCATGTTACGCAAAACGGGAAAAATTCCCTCCCCAAAAGTCCTCGGACAAAACCGCCCCCCCTGAAATTTTTTTGTACCTACGCTACTGTAGGTATATATACTTAGAGAACAGCTCGGATATATGGGTGGATCTGTTTTTGGTTGGGCGGGTCAGACGCAGCGAGGGGGGCGTCGTAAAAGCTTCGTCAATTATATATTGCAAAAAATATATTTAGTTATGTAAAATAGATGCTTTTACTGGTAGCGTTTGAAGATTTCATAATTTTTATCAAAATTTTTAGTATGGTGTTTGACAAAATTATGTCTATCAAAAAGAAACGCCTACCACAACTAAACAGTTGGTGGAAATTTTCAAGCAATGTCTGGAGCTTTTTGAGATATTTTCGTTGAAAAGTAACGCCGCAGGCGAAAATTTTTCGAATTATTTATTCGCGCTGCTGCTACTCATTAAAAATTTTTCTTTTGTTTCCGATTTCGGGGGGGCATTCCCCCCCTTGGCTACGCGCCTCCGGGTGTGAATCTGCATCAGTCTGGGGGAAGGGGCTCCTTCCAAAACTTAAAGAGAGGGGTCTTAAATTTGCTGTTTATTGATTTTTTGATTCCTTTTCTCCTTTTGATTCAACCATTATATAATATATATAATAAAGTCATATCCAATGAAATGCTATATGTATACAATTTTTAAAGTAGCGTAGCAATTATATATACGTATGTATAAAAACAATATCCAATATATATAATATACTGGCTTACATCTAGGCCAAAATTTAAGGGGGGTTTCGAATAAGG